>CAUYRT010102942.1:0-108664 GCA_963574885.1 Lepilemur ruficaudatus | reverse complement strand
GGCTAATTTTTTCTATATATATCTTTAGTTGGCCAATTAATTTCTTTCTATTTATAGTAGAGACGAGGTCTCACTCTTGCTCAGGCTGGTTTCGAACTCCTGACCTTGAGTGATCTGCCCGCCTTGGCCTCCCAGAGTGCTAGGATTACAGGCGTGAGGCATAGCGTCCGGCTTCTGGGAATTCTTTTATTCATTATTTTTTCAAGTATTTTCTTACAGCTCCCCAGCCCCTTCCAGAACTCCATATATTTATCTTTCATGTTTATTAACTTTATCCTTATATTTTTCATCTTTTTATTTCTTCCTGATACTTTCTTGTAGAGTTTGCCAATCGTATCTTCTAGTTTATGAATTCATTCTTAGTCTGAACCTATTTTGCTATTTAACTTACATTTGAGTTCTTTACATCAGCTATTATATTTTACATACCTGGTAACTTCTTTATACATTCTCATTCCTACTTCAAATTAATAATATTCTTCATTATCTCTTGGAAGATCTTTATTGTGATTATTTAAAATTCTTGTTCTCACTGGTCCATTAATTCTGCTTCATCTCATATAGGTTCTTCATTTTTTGGATTTTCTTTTCCAGGGATTGCGTTATTCAGATGTCTTAAATTTTTTTTGAGCTCACATTTCCCTGGGGTTATCACTCCCTTGGCTGGTGGAATGTACTTGGTGAGGTAGCTACTATCCGGGTCCTTAATTT
Source organism: Lepilemur ruficaudatus (assembly GCA_963574885.1). Lineage (NCBI taxonomy): Eukaryota > Metazoa > Chordata > Mammalia > Primates > Lepilemuridae > Lepilemur > Lepilemur ruficaudatus. The sequence goes on along the minus strand of CAUYRT010102942.1, from coordinate 107,953 downwards.
TGCCACCTTCCTCAACCTCCTCTCCTACCACTCCCCTCCCAGTTTGCTTAGGCAGAAGAGGATATGCCTTTGGATGAGCCTGTTGTGCTTCAATCTGGGCTCTGCTGCTCCTGAAATACCACGCCCCAAGGCTGACCCCTCCCTTTAGAGGGTCAAGGTGGAGGAATTAGCAGGAGAAAATGCCTAGCAGTGAGCTACAAGGAGCCTAGGTCCTTGTGGAAGTTTTGTACTGTGTCACATTGGCTAAGACAGAATTAGCCAAGAGTCCCCTTCCCTGTATGGTTCTAGGTTAGAGTTAGTCTGAGGAAATTTGCTCAAGATTTGGAAGGTTTGCTAAGGAGTGTGTAACAACTCACCTGCCGAATCAACTAGCCCTAAAAAAAATTAAAAAAAAAAAAAAAGATTTGGAAGGTAAAAGTAAAGCAGCTCTGAAGGTTTTATGTCTCTGAAGGTTGTCATGCCTAGAGGCAGTGAGAGGCAGATGCAAGGTGCCAGAGAGTTCCATTTTGTTCTTACTCTTCCTCCAGACTCTGTCCGGCTCTTCTTCCTCATTGCCAGCCCTGATCACCAGCAGAGGCCTATTGCTAGACACCCTGTGAGAACTCTTAGACCTAGTATCTGTGAAGAGGCAACAATCTTTCATAGACTTCCACAGCAGCTCCTTTCTCTCTCTCCCTCCAGGAAGTAAGACGCATGTTGCTTCCGGATTTCCCGGCAAGCTCCAGCTTGTCTCCCCTCCACCCCTCAACCAGTACCTTCAGAGGGGTGAGTAGTGAGTTTTTCCATGATCCTACAACTCCGCTTTGTGACTTTTACTTCTCTATCTTCTCCAACAAGTGTGTAAGGCCTAATTCCCGTAATACATTATTTATTCCATGATTCTCACAGTAGCTCTGCTTCCCTGATTGAATCCTGGTACATACAGTCCCTGGGGACTTCATGGAACAGAATTTCTGCACCAAACCTGGCCTCTCTATCTCTGGACCTTTACATGAGAGAGAGAAGTACATTTCTCTAATCCACTATTATTTTTATTATTTTGGTCTGACTTCATGGAGCTGAGCCACCTACTGGTTTCGGACCCTCTTCTAGTCCTCTAGACCATTATGAGAGAAAAAAATTTTATCTTATATGACACATTGCATTTTTTAGTTTCTTTTCTTTTTCTTTCTTTTCTTTTCTTTTTCTTTCTTTTCTTTTCTTTTCTTTTTTTTTTTTTTTTGAGACAAGGTCTCACTCTGTTGTCCAGGCTAGGGTGCAGTGGCATCACCACAGTTCACTGCAACCTCAAACTCCTGGGCTCAGGCAACCCTCCTGCCTCATCCTCCCAAGTAGCTGGGATGAAAGGTGCACTGGCTAATTTTTTAAGTTTTTTGTAGAGATGAGGTCTCAATATATTGCTCAGGCTGATCTCGAACTCCTGACCTCAAGCAATCCTCCCACCTTTGCCTCCCAAAGCACGAGGATTACAGGTATCAGCCAGCATGCCTGTCTATTTTTTAGTGTATTTCTAACAGGAACATGTGCCTGTACCCCAGCTCATTTTTCACCTGGATGAATCCTACTCACCCTTCAGATCTTCCTGATTCCTAGATAAGTCTGATCCTCTTAGTGTAATGACATTCTCCCACTGCCCTGGGCCTCCCCTTTCACAGGACAGTCATCACTTAGTAAATATTTGTTCCAGGACTGTCTCCCTCAGTGGACTAGATCTTGACTCTCTTATTCCTCCTCGGCTCCCAGCCCATAACACAGAACTGACACACAGTCATTCACGAAATCAACAAACATTCTTTAGGGTAGCCACAGAGAAGAGAAATCTTTTGGTGGGTTTGGCTGGGAGTGGCCTGTGCATCAGCTCTGAATCCCTTGGGTGAGGCCTGGCTCATCAGTGTCTCATTCTCTTTCATTCCAAAGCTTTGAATTACTTTCCAAACACTGGCTGTCTCGCAGCCAGTTCCTACATGTTAAGAGGGGAGGGATGTGTGCTCTAGACATGGAGGCCGTCAGCCCCACCCCTCTATGGACGACATGTAACACACACCATTGGCTATACCCAACCCAGGGTATCTGTCTTCTCTAAGAGCTTCCTGCCCTACTAACCCTTCCCTGCTGAGGAGTGGGCCCAGCCTGGGGTCACTGCTGTCCCATAGAACGCATATATAAGTATTAGAAAAAAAGAGCCCTTTCTCAGCACAATTTATTGCCATCTGCTAAAATGGTTTCATTATGAGTATAGGTATTTACAATGTCTATAATGCTAATGGGGTCCCTTGGATATACTCCTTGGATATACACTGCACAGTCTGCATAACCATACAGGATATACGTGGATATCTGTCCTGCCTCTCCATGAGCCTTATTAGCGTCGTGTTCCCCTGCCTCCTTTTGAGCCAAGCTGACTGGCCCAGGAGTGGGTATGTAACTCAAGCTGGCCAATCAAAGTGGTTCTCCCAAGAATTTGAAGTTAGGGCACAGAGACTAGCTCGTCATTATTGCACTGAGGGAAAATGCCATTTCATGACGTGACAGTTAGAATTCCCTGATTGCAAGCAACCGAAACCAATTTGAACTTAAATAGCTAATTTCAACAAAATGAAATGTACTGGTAGGTGTCTCCAAAAGCCAGAGAACCAGGGAGCCAAAAGAAGGAGGAACAGTGGAGCAGCCTCACAGCAGAACTGTCTATCTGGTCAGACTTCCACTGCCGAGGCGAATGACCTGCATCCATGTCTTCCTCTGCTGTGTCTCTCCTTCAGACTCCATCTTGGGAGAGAGCATCTAACCAGTCAAATTTCACTCAGGTGCCCAAGCCTGGATATACAGTGATGTGACCAGAGTCCATCTATTTTTTTCCCTTTAACATAAAAAACTGTTGTGTGTTTTTTTTTAATTTATAAAAGTATTTAGAACAACAACAAAAAGCCAAAGCAAGCTTTATTCTTTTTTTTTTTTTTTAATCTTCTGTGATGGGATCTGTCCCAGGCTCACTCACTGTGGCACTGTTGTGCTCCGAGGCGGTGTTACTGTCACTGGTTCTGTCCCCTGCCACATGGCTGCCACTCCTGTCCGCCTCCATATCCTCAGGAGCAGACATGCCTTCTTCACCATTCTGTTGGCTTTCTGTCATTTCTCCAAGTTGTGTCTCCTCTACCTCTGTTGGAATGTTCTTGCCTTCTTCGTTTCCTTTGCTTGTATCAGCCACTTACTCTTCCACAAGAACAATCTCCCAACGGCGGTCAGCTTTCTCTGCCGCCTCTTTCTCCCCTTTTCTGCCTTTGGCGGGCCTGTTCCTCTGCCTGTGCCTTTTCAGCTACAATTTCCTCCACATCCACTTCCACTTTCACATAACATTTTAAATTCAATATTAAACAAATCTATGCTTTCCAGGGATTTCTTCTTCTTTTCCTGGTGTTGCCCCTCTGTTGGGAAAAGTTTAGCTTCTAGTTTTTGCTGATGGACCATTAAGGATTGGGATTTGTTATTTGAGAACCTGCATTCTAGCTGTTGTGACAACTGAACAAATGTCTGGCAACACACTGTCATTTCACTGATGAAGTGGTAGTTTCTCTGGAAACGGACAGTGGCCGTGTGCTTCACCAAAGAAGCCATCGTCTAATGACAACAGAGGAGAAAATCTAGGTGACCTTGGGCATGGCAAGGACTCTTAGATACATCACCAAAGGCATGATCCATGAACGAAATAATTCTTCATAAGAAGACAAGCCACAGACTGGGAGAAAATATTTGCAAAAGATGTATCTAATAAAGGACTTAATCCAAAATATGCAAAGAACTCCTAAAACTCAAGGATAAGAAAACAAACAATCCAATTAAAAAATGATCAAATGACCTGAACAGACACCTTACCAAAGAAGATATACAGATGGCAAATAAACATATGAAAAGATGCTCAACATCAATAAGGAATTGCAAATTGAAACAATGAGATAGTACTACATACCTATTAGAATGGCCAAATCCAAAACATTGACTATGCTAGATGTTGACAAGAATGTGGAGCAACAGGAACTCTCATTCATTGTGCTGGGAATGCAACATGGCATGGCCACTTTGAAACACATTTGGGCAGTTTCTTTCTAAATTAAACATATTCTTACCATACAATTCAGAAATTGTGCCCCTTGGTATTTACCCAAATGAATTGAAAAATTTATGTTCATACAAAAATCTATACATAGATGTTTGTGGCACCTTTACTCATAATTGCCAAGACCTGGAAGCAGCCAAGATGTCCTTCAGTAGGTGAATGGATAAACTGTAGTATATCCAGATCATGGAATATTATTCAGCAGTAAAAAGAAATGAGCTACCAAGCCACAAAAAGACATGGAGGAAACTTAAATGCATATAGCCAATCTGAAAAGGATGTATACTATATGTTCAACTATATATATGACAATCTGGAAAAGGCAAAACTATGGAGACGTGAAAAGATCAGTGTTTGCCAGGGATTAGAGGGGAAGGAGGGATGAATGGGCAGAGCACAGAGGATTTTTAAGGCAGTGAATATACTCTGTATGATACTTTAATGGTTGATCCATGTCATTACACATTTGTCAAAGTCCATAGAATTTATAACACCAATGATGAGACCCCCTCATATGCCAATCTCCCATAACTTCAAGTCAGTGCTGGAAGCCCTTACTGAGGTCCAGACCTTTCTGCTGTGCCTCATGTGGGGCAACAGTGGCTTGTCTTTGGGCATTTGGGAATCTTTATACCAGAGGACACCATGACCCTGGCTGTTGGTGCCCACGTTCCCTCCCAGCCTCTAGTTGTTGCAGGCGAGATTACTGTGTGGAGTGTGTCCCATCGACATCCTATTATAAAATAAGTGACTGAGACAAAGATCTCAATCAATGCAGGTTTATTCAGCTAAAGTTGAGGACATGCTTGGGAAAAACACAAACCACAGACAAATCCGTGGCTGTTTTTCCAAAGGGGAATTTGGAAATTTCAGTATTTAAGGGGAGTAGAGCACACAGAAAGGAAAAAAAAAAAAAAAGCAAGGTGTGGATGGGTAGTGAGACAAAGTGGTTACATTCTTCTGAGACCCAGAAATATCTACATTTTACATAAGATAAGGTGAATGTTAGAAGAGAAAAAGGGAGTGAAGGAAGCATCAATTATGTGGATATACGTACCTAGGCAGGTAGAAGAATGTTTGATCCTGTCTTTTCTCTGTTCTGCACCTGAGAAGATAAACTTGTAGCTCTTTATTAGCGTGCAATTGAACAGACTTTAGTTTTAGGAGCTAGGCTTAGCCTGCAGACCTAAGGTTACAATTTGCATGTCTTTGCTTGTGGGAGGCCACCACGGAATTTCCTTAATGAATGATCCGTGGGGCCAGCCCTTCCCAGGTGCCTGAGGTCTTTACTTTTCCTTTTGTGTAAGGAGTTGGGAGGGTGGTCCTGAGATTTTTATTTTCTTTTACACCATAAACCCTGGTGTGCTGGGCACTTGTGTTGCAGGATCTGGGGTGGGAGGTGGGGCACAAGATGGTCTTTTTCACATTTTGGAAGATTAAGTTCTTGCTTCCCTAAAAACAAATCAGAAACCCATAGGAAGAAAGAGCACCCACTGCTCTAGCCTTGCTTCCCGCCTCTCGTTCTGTATTGGGAGGAAGATGCCTGGATTTACCATCCCACCAGGGTCACACCCAACATGAGAGAGTTTAGTCTTCCCATATATATATATATATATATATATATATATATATTTTTTTTTTTTTTTTTTTTTTTGAGACAGAGACTCACTCTGTTGCCCGGGCTAGAGTACCATGGCATCAGCTCACAGCAACCTCAAACTCCTGGGCTCAAGCCATCCTCCTGCCTCAGCTTCCCAAGTAGCTGCGACTACAGGAATACACCACCATGCCTGGCTAATTTTTTCTATTTTTAGTAGAAACGGGGTCTTATTCTTGCTCAGGCTGGTCTTGAACTCCTGACCTCAAGGTCAAGAGATCCTCCTGCCTCAGCCTCCGAGAGTGCAAGAATTACAGGCATGAGTCACCGCATCCAGCCTGAATATATTTAATTTTCTGTATTCCTGATACTCTGGCATCTGGGGCCTTGCTGAATAGAGCTGGACTGCCCCCTCCCCCAGAGCTAGCCAATTCTTAAGAGGTAGCAAGTGACTTACCTACCTCATAGTGGATTGTGCTTTTCCTAGGCAAATCAACCAATCAAGAGCCCATCCTCTGAACCACCTCCTCTATCTGGTTCTTACACTCTGGAAGGCAATATTCCTCTGCCCTAATCATCCCAGGGCCAGGTGCCAGATCTCCAGAGACAGCCTCTATGGCCCAGAGCCCACCAGAACAATGCAAACCAACCAGTTCTGAATCTGCTTACCCTGCCGTGCCTTTCCTGCAGAAACCACAGTGAAGGCTCCTGGCATGCTTTCCCTCACTCCTGCCTCCTGACTGGCCCGTGTGGCCCTGCCTGGCATGGTGTGCCCCCTCCTCTTGGGCACGGTAACACATTATCTTTCCAATGGCAGTCATCTCCTCATCTGTTGGTGGAACTGCTCTTTATAAAATGAATAAAGGGCTGCAAGGTGGGAACGGTGGTAGGGACCTGAACTCTGTCTGCAAAGGTACAGACATAGTTAAAAAATAACCAGCCGTTATTTCCCGGCTTGCTTTCCTATAATTGCTTACTACTCAGGAGTCACATAGCTGACAGTCATAAAGATTCTTAGCTTTCTTTTTTTTTTGAGACAGAGTCTCGCTCTGTTGCCTGGGCTAGAGTGAGTGCCGTGGCGTCAGCCTAGCTCACAGCAACCTCAAACTCCTGGGCTCAGGCAATCCTTCTGCCTCAGCCTCCCAAGTAGCTGGGACTACAGGCATGCGCCACCATGCCCGGCTAATTTTTTTCTATATATTTTTATTGGCAAATTAATTTCTTTCTATTTTTAGTAGAGACGGGTCTCACTCTTGCTCAGGCAGGTTTCGAGCTCCTGACCTTGAGCGATCCGCCCACCTCAGCCTCCCAGAGTGCTAGGATTACAGGCGTGAGCCACCGTGTCCAGCCATTCTTAGCTTTCTTCATTGCTCCCATAGACAACATCACCCTTGTGAAACCTAAGGGTCTTTGAGATATCTTCCAGACCCTGCATTCCGGTGGTCCAACTGACCCAACCAGAGGAGTGGCCCATACCAAGGAACTGACTCACCTGGTCTAGCACCCCCTACCCAGGAATTGATTCAACACAAAAGGACAATTTATACACCCCTATGATATCATCCCAAACCAAACCTAGCCCCCTGCCCTCCAAACTGTCTTTAAAAACCCTGGCCCAAAAACTCTCGGGGAGATGGATTTGAGAAATTTCTCCCATCTCCTCTCTTGTTCCTCTGCAACATTAAACTCTTTCTCTGCTACAACCTCTGCTGTCTCAGTGTAATGGCTCTTCTCTGTACAGCAAGCAATACAACCTGGTTGGGTGGTAACATTAGCCTTATCAGACCTGAATGAAAACAAAGTCTCAGGTACCTTTTAAAACAGTCCTCTAGGCTGGGTGGGCACAGTGTTTCACACCTACAATCCTAGCACTCTAGGAGGTGGAGGCAGGAGGATCTCTTGAGGTCGGGAGTTGGAGACCAGCCTGAGCAACAGCAAGACTCTGTCTCTACAAAAAATAGAAAACTTAGCTGGGCATGGTGGCATGTGCCTGTAGTCCCAGCTACTCAGGAGGCTGAGGCCGGAAGATCGCTTGAACCCAGGAGTCTGAGGTTGCAGTGAGCTATGATGATGCCCCTGCAGTCTACCCAGGCAACAGAGCAAGACTCTGTCTCAAAAAAAAAAAAAAAAAAAAAAGAAGAAGAAGCCCTCCATATGAAATTGGGGTGCTGTTAAGAAGGGGATATAGATGCCAAGTACCCTCAAAATGACAAATCTACTAAATGGTGTAGAGAAGCAGATGAAACCAGGAGAGAGAGAGAGAGAGAGAGAGAGAGAGAGAGAGAGAGAGAGAGAGAGAGAGAGAGAAGAATGACGCACAGCTGGGAAAGCTTGGGAGAGATATTTGTGGAGAGTAAGCCCAGCTTATCACTTTCAAATGCCTGGATCTAGGCCCAGCTCCAACCCTGCAACTCTAAGTCTGTGCCACGTCCCTGCTTCCTTCCAGTAAACACCCCGCTTTTGGTTGAGCAAGGCTGAGTAAGCTTCTGCTCCTTGCAGCCAGTGATTCCTCCTTATAACAAGAAACTTTGCACCCACATGGATGCACCTCAAACTGTAAGAACCTTTTTCCCAGCCTGTGGCCAGTGGTGGTCCGTCCAGGCACCTCCTGCCTCCTGCCTTGTCCCTCCTCACCCCCTGCAGGACAGCCTGCCCTCCTCTGGGCTTAAGATTCCAGGCCAGTGCTTTTCTGCCCTGGGACTCCCTTCTCATCCAGCTGCCTCTCACCTCGTTTTCCTTGGCCTCAGGGTGGGGGTTCCCTTCTGCAGAGCAGGGGTGTGGGGAATCCTCTAAGCAGAGAAGCCCTCGTTCCTCCTCTCCTGCCTGGGCAGCCCCACGACACAGTTGCTGGCTCTGATCCTCTCCCCGAGTCATGCTGCCTTACCTTCTGAACCTCAGTCCCAGCTCCTCCTTTTAGGAACTGTCATCGTGCTTAATCCTGCCTGGGGGAGACCCCCTCCACATCCCTAAGTGAAAGGTATTCCATTACATGGTAAAGTGCAGTTTAAGTAGCTATAAGGAAGTGCGACAGAAAGTCTGTCAGAGTGGGGCTGGACTTGCCAAAACTTGGTGAGGTGGGGACGCTGTCATCCCGCCTCCTAAGGAAACTGGAGCTGAGCTGAGGCTGGGACAGGCAGGATGTCCAAGGTACAAGGCAGGAAATGGTGTGGGCCCCCAGGGTGGGCTGAGAAGAAGGGCTCCCAGTGGGTGGGGGCTGGGGACTGCCTTGTCATTATGCTGCCAGACAGAGCCAGATGGGCCACGGGTTATCCAGACTGCCCCAGGGTGGGGGGTGCCCACTCTTGCTGCAATGGGGTGGGGGCAGAGGGTGGGTGCGGAGTTGGGAGGGAGGACAGGATTTCCTCCAGGTGGCATTTCAACCTGAGGCCAGAGGCATCTGGACCCAAGAGGAAAGGCTCTTCCCCCAAAGAAGAGGAGTTGGTGGTTCCTGGAGGAGACAACCAGGGCCTTGGTATCTGGAGGCCCAGGACCGGCCAACAAGAATACTAAACAGGGTGATCTACGCCTGAAGACAGCCAACCCTGGGCAGATACTGCAAACACATGGCCAGATTCAACAGACCTTTCCAGGCCCCTTTTCAGTGCCCCTCTCTCCCTCCCACAGTCCCTTGTTTAATCTAAACACTCCCAACCTCTGTCTGCCCCTCTCTGTGTGGCCTGGGGCCAGGTGGTCACAGAGCCAGGGCTCAGTCTACTTCCTTTCCTTGCCTACAGCCCCCACCCCCCGCCGGCATCTTCCACACCTCACGAGGCAGAAGCCTGCACACCTCATCCCTCCAGGTGAGCCCAGAACCTGCCAAGTGGTGCCAGCCTCTCCCAAGCCACCCTCCAGCTGGGACAGGGCCTTTCCCGTCTCAGCAGGCTGAGGCACCTGAGGCTTTAATTTTAATTATGAGCCACTTCTAAGCCTTTCTGGAAGCAGGTGAGAGATAAAGTGTAAACAAGCGAATGAGTGAGTCATCTGGGCCTCCCTGCCTGGCCCTCCCTGCCCAGATAACAGGCGTATCCATCCTGCCCGTCCTGCCTGTCTCACTCGCCCGGCTCTGGAACAGCCAACCGGGTTATCTCCTGATGGGACACTGTCCTGGGGCCGAGGCCCTGCAGGGCTCCTCCGCCCACCACCATCACCTACATCAGCGGTCCCCAAACTTTTTGGCACCAGGGACCAGTTTCATGGAAGATAGTTTTTCCATGGACACGGGGTGGGGAGTAGGGGGAAGGTGGAGCTCTGCCGCCTGGTCCCTAACATGCCAAGGACAAGTACCTGTCCAGGGCCCAAGGGTTGGGGACCACAGCCCTACATCATCTTCCTCTTCAGTACACCCCCAACACTGACTGAGCAGTAACCCACCCTTGTACAGATTCCTTTATTTAATGCTCACAACAACCTGGCAAGGTAGGTACTGTTATGTCCATTTTACAGGTGATACAGGCAAGGCCTAGAGAGGTTAAGTAACTTGGCCAAAGTTATACAGGTTGGTGGTGGACCCAAAGTTCGAACTCCAGCAGTCTGACTCTGGAGTTAGTACTTTTACCTCATCCTTCTCTCCTCTTTTCCCCTTCTAGAACTCCCAAGTGTGTGCACACACACACACATACACATGCATACTGCATTCTCGGAATCCCTTTGAAGAGCAGTCGCCCTGTAGCTTTGCCTTCTGGCTTTCCTGCAGTCACACACTTATTTGCTTAATGAAGCCCAGTCCACACTAGGCACTTGCTGTCCCTATTCTCGAGATCAGGAGAGGAGAGAGCCTCTCAGCTCTTCATGGGGGCAGAAGGGGGAGGGGCGGGTTAATCGAGGTGACTTCTGCTCTGGATTTCAGTTTTTGGAAGGCTCCTGGGCAGGCTAGAGGGAAAGGCTGGGGGATGAGGAGTTGCAAGATAACCCCACAGCTCATTTCTTTCCATCCAACTGTGACCAGAGGCTCAGTCTCACATTTAGGGAGGGGAACAAGGGCTGGAGTGTGCAGGGGAGGAGATGAGGTGGTAGAACATCCCATCACCTCCCAGATCTCATGGCTGGGGGAGGGCATCGAGTCACACCTGCCTCGGTCTGAATCTCACTGCTTTGTGGCCTTGGGCAAGTTACATGGCCTTTCTAAGCCTCAGTGACTTAATCTGGAAAATGAGATTAAAAAAATAGCAGCTAATTCTAGATGTTAAGAGAATTCATCTCCATTTTGCAACCATCATAGTAATGATTGATTCAGTAATGAATCAATTATGGATGCTTAAACTATTGAGTGGGCCGGGTGTTGTGGCTTACATCTATAATCCTAGCACTCTGGGAGGCTGAGGTGGGAGGATTTCTTGAGGTCAGGAATCCAGACCAGCATAAGCAAGAGCAGACCCCATCTCTACTAAAAATAGAAAAATTAGCCGGGTGTGGTGGCATGCACCTATAGTCTCAGCTACTCGGGAGACTGAGGCAGGAGGATCGCTTGAGGCCAGGAGTTTGAAGTTGCAGTGAGCTATGATGATTCCACTGCACTCTGGCCCTGGCAACAGAGCAAGACTTTGTCTCAAAAAAAACCCAAAATCTGGTCAAGAGTTTACTGGGGAAAAGGACAGTCTCAAAGTATTTCTCCGCAGAGTACTTATTAATTTCAAAGGGAAAAAAGTAAACTTTACAATTGATAGATCTGACAGGAACCATGTTAACCAGGTGATCAAAGTTAACATCAGCAATAACAGGACAAAGTGACACCCTGTGCTTCCTGAGTGATGAGCTGAGGATGCGGCATCACTCACGCAGTGGCCCTGTCAAAGATGCATAAACTGAATCTAATCATGAAGAAGCCGCCAGATAGCCAAACTCTTCAGAAATGTCAATATTTTGAAAGGCAACAAAGATTGAGAAGAACTTTTCCAGATTAAGGCAAACTAAAGAGATGTGACAACTAACTGCAATCCTGGATAGGATCCGGGATCAGGAAAAAAGAAAAATGCTATAAGAGATAGTGTTAAGACAAAGGGCAAAATGTGACTATGGACTGCATATTAATGTATCAATGACATATCCTTGATTTGGTAATTGTCATAAGGATATGCAAAAGAATGTCTTTGTTCTTAAGAGATAAGTACTAAAGTATTTAGAGATAAAGGGTTATGACGCCTGAAACTTATCCTCAAATGGCTCACAAGAAAAAAAAAAGCCTAAAATAATCACATCTATGCTTGTTCGTGTATGTGTAAAGAGCAAGAATAAAGCAAACGTAACAAAATGTTAGTTATCAGTGCAAAGGTATTTAGGAGTTTATTATGCTGTTCTTTTAACTTTTCTGTAGGTTTAACTTTTTTCAAAACAAAAAGGTTGTTAAAAGAGAGTTACTGAGTTAACACGAGTGGTATGTCGGGGCTGGTACTTATCAGACCTCAGGAGATGCCAGTTCACACCTTTGCCGGGCAGTGTGTCCCAGGCTGCCCAGTGAAACAGGGGTCAAGGTCCTAACCCATCAGCTGGTTGGTTCCAGTGGGACCCCCAAGCTTCAGCTTGTGCCCATTCTCAGAATCTTCCAGGCCAGAGCTGAGAGGCGAGGAGTAGGAAGTGTTGGTGGACAATGAGGGGAAAACAGTCCTTCCTCTTTCGTCACTCCCGAGAACGTATCTTTTTAAGAGTCTGGACAGATTTGTCCACATGCATCAAGTGGTTTGTGCTGAGGATTTCACAAACAGAAGAGGTACTGATTGAGCAGCAGGAATGTCCTCCGGCTGCTCTCCTCCCTCGTGGCGATGGCCGCACCTCCGAGCATGGGGAGGGGGTTCGACAGAGACACTCCGCCAAGGCATCACTCAGCCCTGGGAAATCCAGCCCGAGTGTCAACATTCTGGCAGAGGGAAGTGCTAGAATGCTTATTTGAAGATGTCTGAGCAGACTTGTGTGAGAGACAGCTGGAGTTGTGAAGTAATCCTGGTGTCTCCCCACGTCTCGGTTTGAAGGCAGGCTTTGCCCGCGGGCCTCTGACCTCTAACGTCCTTCTATTATTGTTGCCAATTGAGAAAACTTTGCTTAAGACTTGGGGATGACAGAAATCAGCACAGAGAGGAGCTTGTAATTGCTACTAGAAGGGCTATTCTTAAGACCCTCCCTCCCCGGGACTGAAGCCAGCTCAGGTCGGGATCAGGGGGCTGAATGCCTGGGTCAGTAATGCGGTACCAGGTGCAGGCCATTTCTTCCACAGACTGACCTCTTCCGGCCCCAGCGGGCCCTGGGAGCCACGGCCTGCAGCCCCAGTGGCAGTGCTGACCCACGGGGGAGGAGTTTCACGCTATTGCTCAGGGCCCCCAGCCTAGAAGCAGGCTCCGAGGGGCGGTTGGCACAGCCCAGGCAGAATGAGGTATACTAGCAGGATGCTAAAGTTCCAGGGAGAACAAAAACACAAAGGCTGCTGAAGGGCTATTGGCAGAAGGATTCCGGTCTGCAAACTAGGCCTGTGAGTGAGAGTCGATCAGGACCACAGAAGAGGAGGGTCTGGAGCCACTACTGCCACCTTTCTTACCCAGCTTCCCCGATAGCTTCTCTGCCACACCCCCGGCCCCTGAGAGGGCGTCACACTGCAGACCACGCACAGTGGGCCAGCACCCTCTCAACCAGCCCTATTGTTTAAGAACGCCCCCCCCACCCCAACGTGGGCACTGAGGGCTGCCGGGCACAGCGTCCTTGCATTCCTGGCTGCAGGGATCAGCTCAGGAAAGGGCGCTCAACCCGACTAGGTTGATCAGCTCCTTAACTGGGATTTTGCCTACAGGTCACAGGAGACAAAGGCCTTTCTTTACCCAGGAGTCACTAGGTGGGGTGATACAATCCTATAGTTGTCAGTCTTTCCATCCCCCACATGCAGGTCCAACATGAGGGAACAAGGCCAGCACAGAGAGGAGCAGAGCCCTACTGACATTTTTGGTGTTTCTGGATCCAGTTGCTCCTGAAGCCCTCCCTACTCTTCCTATCAGTTACATGAGCTAAGTCATTTCTGCCTCTCCTCTTAGGCTAGTTTGAGTTGGACTTCTGTCTCTTCTTTTAAAAATGGGTCCAAGCCAGGCATGGTGGCTCACATCTGTAATCCCAGGAGGCTGAGGTGGGAAGATCACTTGAGGACAAGAGTTTGGGACCAGCCTGAGCAACATAGCAAACACCTATTAGCATCTCTACAAAAATTTAAAATTAGCTGGGCATGGTGGCATATGCCTATAGTTACAGCTACTTGGGAGACAGAGGCAGAAGGATCACTTGAGCTCAGGGGTTTGAGGTTACAGTGAGGTATGATGACATCACTGCACTCTAGCCTGGGCAACAGAGCAAGACACTGTCCAAAAAAAAAAGGGGGTGGTGTCCTAATCAATGTACTGTGTGAGCCTCCTCCTCCCCCAGTCACAATCAGTGTGAGCAAGAGTGGACACCTGACCCAAGGAAACCAAGACGCAGTCTAGACTCAACCAGGCAGAATCTCTCTCTCTCACTATCTCTCTCTTATTCAAACTAGGAGGTAGAGATTACAGTCTGGTGGCTAGAACTAAAGGTTGTATAGATTTGGACTAGGGAAACCATTCAATCAGGGACTCGTTGATTAAAAAAAGAAGAAAGCTGGTCTGCCAAGATAAATAGGGATGAGAAGAGAACCATACGGACAGATGGAGAAGGAGAAAAAGAAAGGAAGAGAGAGACATAATTTTCCCAATTCCTGAGCCCCAATGTGTGTCCTGCCCTTCTTTTCTGTGACATTCTCTGAACCCCTACAATACACCCTTTTTTGGGTATAACTCATAGAAATCCACCCAGGCTAACTTAGGCAAAAAGGGTAGTCCATATATATATAAGGAGGCAGGTGTCTCCTGGAACCCTGGGACAGGTGGCATACCTGGGCCTCAGGATGACCTAAAAGCCAGACAGCCCTTCTCTTTCTGGGCCTCATGTTCTCAAGCATCTTACTTGAGGCCAGCTTCCTTCAATTCTTCATGTGCATGAGGCTGAACATGACTGTTCTTAGCCCCAGAGTGTCCAAGTTCAAGTGGCCATGGAGATGTTCTGATCACTTTCTAGTCCTTGTCCAAATGCCCAGGAGAAAAGCTCTGGCAGGCCTAATCTGGGTCACGGTCTACCTGCTGCAGTCAGCCACGTCTAGGGGAGTGGCGGTCACATTGGACCCATCAGCTGCAGCTCACCGCCAAGGGAGGGTCAAAGAGGAATCCCCTACAGCTGTGCCGATCGAGCTACTTTGGGTGGGTTTCCGTTCTCTGCCATAGAACAGAGCTGACTAAAGCAATTGCCAATAGCTTTGGGGTACGCGTTTGCCCCTCATCTCTCCCTGCTGGAAGTGTGTGGCGCACACAGGGTATGTGTGGCTGGATGGAAGGACCAGTTCTTCCTAGATGAGTGACAAGAACGTTCTTCCACAATGGCTCTCGTGAACAACTAGAATTCATGGTAGTGGTGGTTATCTCTCCCTTCCCCTGCCACCCACCCATCCCCAAGGGAGAACTAGCCAGTGACATGTTATCTGGACTCTTCATACATCCTGTGGAGGGTGGTAAAGATTCCTACAGAACATTCCAAAGACAGACTCCTATCTGGCCTGTACATGACTGTTGATCATACCTTGTCCTTTCAGGAAGGACAAATACCAATATTTCACCATCTCTGAACAATCCTGGAACCATGCAGACTCAACACTGAATGGAGAATTCTGGAAGTTGAAGATAATTCTGCAGATTCCACTAGAGATGGGAAGCAGGGCTGTAGAGGGTGAGTAGGTCAGCAGGAGTCTCAGGTACCCTTCCACTTCTGCACTTAGAACTCTAAAGACAGCAGTTCTACCCAGATGCCAGAGGTTTTCTTTCCTGAGCATCGAGTCTGCCTGGTAGAGGCCCTGTGGTATCTCTTTAACTTCTCTCTTTCTTCCATGATTACTTGGCAACAGGTGCCCTAGATCCGGCCTGGGGGTGGGAGCTGCCTCACGGAGCACAGGCAGCTTGCAGGCTCAAAGTGGTGGTTCATACCTGTAATCCCAGCACTTTGGGAGGTCAAGGTGGGAGGATTGCTTTAGGCCAAGAGTTTGAGACCAGCCTGAGCAATATAGCAAGATCCCGTTTCTACAAAAAGTAACAAAATTAGTCAGGTGTGGTGGCATGTGCCTGTAGTTCCAGCTACTTAGGAGGCTGGGGCCAGAAGGTCACTTGGGCCCAGGAGTTTGATGCTGCTGTGAGTTATGATTGTGCCACTGTATCCCAGCCTGGGCAACAGAGCAAGACACCATCTCGAAAAAAAAAGTGGAGAAGACAGTGAATGTTTCTCATTCAGTGTTGCTATTCTAAACTAAAAAGTTGGCTTGTTTAAAGCAGAAGCATATAAATACTGCCTAACACTATTGAAAGGGATAATTCAGAATTTAAATAAATACAAAGAAATGAAACCAGGAAGTGACACCTACTCTCTCCTTCACACACCCAGCAAAGCTCTGTTCCTGGTCACTTTCTAATCTAAATCTAATGTTCCCCTTCAACTGGAGCAAGACACACTTTCCTAAACCATCCTGAGCGTATCTTGGGTTGTCCGGGGTCCAACCTCCCGTTGGCCTCCAGGGCCGAGTGGGCAGCCTCCATGTGGCTTTCCGGCTTCATGCTGGCAGAAGACGTGACTGCAGGGATGCTTCTGATGGCCAAGGATGTGTTCCAACAACACACTTCATCAGCAATGAAAGCATTGCAGCAACAGCCTTGATGGCACAGGGAGGAACGCGCAGGTTGCAGTGCAAACGCATCATGAACTGCTGAAACAATGACCAAAACAGTGACAGTTACCAGGAAGGAAACTGTAGGGATTTGGGAAAAGAAAAAAGGAAAGGTTAAACGTAAGGCAGGATCTAGGCCAAGCGGTGAAGTTGCACATCATCCATCAGTGGTGACTCACTTAGCTTGCAGTTACCCCCAATGTGATGTGACAAGAAGGACACTTCACCTGTGTGGTCATCCTCCCCAAACCCATAAGCCAGTCTAACCATGAGAAAAAACCCCACACAGACCCAGATAGAGGCACATTCTACAAAATACCTGATCTATCCTCATCTAAACCATTAAGGGAATACAAAATAAAGAAAGTCTGAGAAGCTGTCACAGAGAGTAAGAAGATGTGACAACTAAATGTAATGTGGTGTCCTGGTGGAATCCTGAAACAGAAAAAGGATATTAGTGGAAAAACTATGAAACTGAATAAAGTGGGAGTTTAGTTAATAGCAATGTACCAGTGTCGTTTGCTTAGCTGGGACAAAGGTGCCAGGATGATGTAGACATCAACAACAGAGGACACCAGTGAAGGGTACATGGGAGCTCTCTGTGCTATCTTTGCAACTTTTCTGTGAATTTAAAACTATTCTAAAATAAAAACATAAAGCAAGATTGTAGGGGAAGGTTTGGAAGGCAGAAGCCCTGGGAAATATGAACCAGGACCAGAGAGGCTGCAGGTCTTTGAACAAAACAGGCATCCCGGTCCCCAGCATCCCTGAGGAAGAGGCTTCCCATGAATGAGGTTAGCAAGGCCTTCCCTTACCTGTGCATGGAGGAAAGCGGTCTCACCCTAAATTTCTCCAACTTCACTGTGCACAGGAAGCTCGCAGGGAAATCTGTTAAAGCGCAGGTTTGGACTCAGCAGGTCTGGGTGGGGCCCGATTCAGTTTTTCCAACTGGCTCCCAGGCGCTGCTGGTCCCACAGGCACACTCTGAGTTGCAAGAAGCTGGAGAGTTGGACGTCACCACTCACCTGGAAGGAGGGCAGGCATGCTGAAAGGGCAGGCTGCGACCTTGAAGTCGCGCGTCCCCAACCTTAACAGGCTCCCAGCAGCGACCCCGCGAGGAGAGCAGAGCGCAGGCTCCCCAGTCTCAGGGGGCCGGTCTAATTCTGGGTGTCCCTGCAAACTGTCACACCGGGCAAATGCCTCACCCCACCCCCCTGCTTCAAGCCCCGTCTGTACAACGGGTATGGGAACTCCTCACACCGACCTCTCCAGGTGGTCCTGGGGACTGAATTCGGGACTCACGCGACGGGCTCCGCACACGGTGCAATGACTGAGGCACCTGCCGAAATAGTTTCACGCGCTTTACAAAGATTATATTTCTCTGCTTTTTATCAACATGACCGTGCTCTCACGAAGCCGTTTTGCCTTATTTATTTGGTCATTCAGTCAGTCAACAGACACGCACTGCAAGTCCACCACAGGCTTCCAAAGAACTGGCCGGCTGACGTCTCCCTCCTCGTGGAATCCGCGTTGGTAGGAGGCTAGAGCTGGAGAGAAGCACGAGGCCAGTCGGACTTTTCCTCCCCTTTCCAAGGCAGGAGTCCCCGCCTGTCCTGTTAAAGCTTCTTTTCTTCTCTCGCTCTGACGTCCCTCTCTGGCTGGGGCCGGCAGAAGAGAGACCCACCCAGCGCCTCTTTTCTCCAATGGCGCCTCCTGCTGGTGACGGTGTGGGTGCCTCGCCGTCTCCCGCCGCCGGGACGACGGACCCTCTCCCTAGCTGCGGGGCTCCAGCCCACACCTCAGGCACACCCTAGCGGACCGTTGTCCTCCGAGGGGCAGGGGCTAAGGACTTGCTGCTCATGATCAAGCTTAACTTGTACAAATACACTGACATGCGCACAAAGGAGGTTGAAAATCCAATCAAGGTTGATTTCTTCACGGCAGATGTGAGGGAAAGAGAAGGACGTCTCTGCTGTTGGCCTCCGTTGGGTCATAGACTTTAGGAGTCTGTGATCAGAGCTCTGCCGCCACCACCCAGAAAAACGCCCTGAAGCACATAGTCACACAACTCTGCTCCCAAATGCAGGGAATTCTGGAGATGGGATTAAGAATGCCAGGGCTAGAGGCTCCTATAAGTTTAGGGATACAAGGAGAACACAGCCAGACACACGGTAAAGTGATGGGTATGGCTAAGCTGCCCAGTTTTCAGGGTCAACAACACCGTCCTTGCACCTTCAAGTTGCCAGCTCCATCAGAGGCCACCCATCCACCATCCACCGGGATGCAGACCGAGCCAGCCCGGGTCGGGATGCAGGCTCGCTCCGCCTGGCAGCCCTGTCAGCTGCTTCTCTGGGGCCCTCGGGAATCAGCACACCGTGGCCAAGGCTCAGCATCCTCATCGCACTCTCACTGCCGGGGCTCCCTCCCGTAGAACTCTGAGCCTTCATCCTCTTGGACTCAGACAAGGACACAAAAGTAATGCACCTTTTCTCTCAGCACAGAAGTCCGTAGACCTTTACTAGGAACCCAGAGGATCCAAATGCAGAAAAATGGTCCCTCGTACCCAGGATCCTCTCTGACCCCAGATCCTGGCCACAAGCTGGCAGCCCTGGGGCTTGGTTTCTCCTCTCCTAGCTCCTTGTCCTTGTCTCAAGGCCTTTCCTTCTTAAATTAGCCCTTCATTGCTTTTTTTCCCCCATGCTCCCTTTCACTCCTCCTGCTGTCCCTGTTCTCCTTAGGGGCTGAATATGAGAAAGATTCAGCTTCCCCCAGGAAAAGAGAAGAAACTGCTCTTTTCCCCCAGTATCCACTCCCTCTTGTTTCTTTAGCATATCTGAGTTTGGGCTGGGCATATGGTCACATGGCTAAGCGTTATACTTCCTAGCCTCCCTTGCAGCTTATGTGAGGCTATACAACTAAATTCTTATTGATGTCTGGGAAGAGGTCAGATGTAGGCCTCCTCTGGGTGAAAACCTTAAATGGAACAAGTGTGTGCTCCCCTTGCTCTTCCCTTTTTCCCAGTGACTGGGAGACAGACATGATGGCAGGAGCTAGAGCAGCCACTTTGAGCCAACTGATGTGAACTATCATGGGCCTCAAACAGTGACTGACCATGACTGACTATAGTAAGTGCTCAATAAATAATTTTTGAGGAACTTAACTCATTTAATCCTTACAACTGTGCTATGAGGTAGGTACTGTTATCATCCCAACTTTAGAGATGAGGCACATGAGACACAGACTGAGTAATTTCTGTAAGATCACCAAGAGCAGGATTTGATTCCAGGCAACATGGTTCCAGAATCTGTGCTTTTAATTATGACAGCATGCGTGAGAGAGAAGATGCCTATCCCATTTAGCCTCTGCATTTGGGGGCCTCTATGTTACAGTAGCTTAGGGGTATTTTAACATGCCCTCTGTGCCACCCCAGAGGTAAACATAAGTCTCCACCTCTCCAAACCCCGAGTGTGAACCCCTCCAAGGCCAATAGGCAAGCAAGCACAATGCTGGGAGGCTTCTGAGGGGCTCTCCAGGTGCTGAAGTTTCCTAATTGGTTCCATTTGTTTCCACTCCAGGCTGTATATTACTAAAAATCAGAAAATCCCCATCCCACTTGGGTCAGCAGCTGCTGAAGCACGTGTGCATAATCACAAACCTTCTCTTTCTTCCACACTGTCAACACAAAGACGTGGGTACACACGCACCCCAGTGAGAAAACGGCCCTTCAACAGCCCTATATATTTTGAGACAGAGTCTTGCTCTATCGCCCAGACTAGAGTGCCATGGCGTCAGCCTAGCTCACAGCAACCTCAAACTCCTGGGCTCAAGCAATCCTCCTGCCTCAGTCTCCCAAGTAGCTGGGACTCCAGGTGCGCTCCTCCACATCGGTAAATTTTTTCTATTTTTGGTAGAGACGGAGCCTCACTCTTACTCAAGCTGGTCTCAAGCGATCCTCCCACCTCAGCTTCCCAGAGTGCTAGGATTAGCCTAGCCTGGCCCCCAAGATATATGTTTAAGCAAAAAAGAAAGAAAGAAAGAAAGAAAGAAAGAAAGAAAGAAAGAAAGAAAGAAAGAAAGAAAGAAAGAAAGAAAGAAAGAAAGAAAGAAAGAAAGAAAGAAAGAAAGAAAGAAAGAAAGAAAACTTCAGAACAGGGGGCATGTTCTGTTCTTGTTTCTACACATATATGCACACATCTATATGCTTGTAAAACTGTAAACCCCTCTCTGGAAATTCTGGCTACTCAGCTATTGTGGCAATGGAACAGGTCTTAATGTCACCCCCATTTTACAGATGAAGAAACTGTGGCTGGGAGAGGTTCAGGAACAGCTAGAGTGAGTGAGACTCATGCAATGCTCTCCTGCCCCACACCTCGAAGCCCTCCTCTTTCGATTCACTCTGCTTCCTGTGGCTCTAAGTCAATGGCATTCTAGGTTATGGTCCCCATGGTCTGGCCAACTCACTACTGCCCACCCCAAACTTGGAAGAAAACCAGAGATAAGGGGATCTCTGGAAGGGCTTCTCCAGGAGGGCCTCACTGCCTGCTTATGATCAAAACACTAGCTATTCCAGGGATGTTCTCACCCCAGGGGACAAAAAAGTCTCAATATCCTGGAGACTATGATAAAAATCCAACAGGGCTCAGCCTGTGTAGTTTCAACAGGTTCCCTAGAACTCGACATGCAGCACTTTCTTAATGTCTGAAACTGACCCCAGGCAAGCCCAATTCCTTTCTGATGAGGGCACTTCCTCTGGGTGTTTTCCCACGGAGATCCTGGGAAAGGAGGAGAACTTCCTACAGGAGGGGGTTGCCCCACCTGGCCGCGCACCCTGGGGCCACCCCCTCCATCTCCAGAGCTGCCTGCTCAGGCCTGGAGGAGTTTTCCTGGACATATCCACACATCTACATCTGGCACTGAAGTTCCTTTTTTCTTTCTTTCTTTCTTTCTTTTTTTTTTTTTGTAGAGATTGGGGTCTCACTATGTTGCCCAGGCTGGTCACAAACTCCTGGCCTCAAGCAATCCTCTAGCCTCAGCTTCCCAAAGTGCTGGGATTACAGGCTGAGCCACCTCACCTGGCCTGAAGTTCTTGAGTGATAACCAGCATCTGGACTAGAATGTGCCTTTTGCAAAGCACCTGTGGAAACATTAGCTCCCCTGGTCCTCAGTGCACCCTTCTGAGGCAGGGATTATTGTCCCCAACTCTCAGATAAAGAAGCTGAGGCTCAGAGATCAAATGACCTGCCAAAGTCCCACAGCTAGGAGGTTGTAGACACCCGGGATGTCTGATTCCAAATGGCAAGCTGATGTTCTCATCTGTAAGCCAGGAGAAGGGGTGGGTAGGAAGGGGAGAGGTTCTGCAGTTCTCACAGTGAGCTGGCAAAGAGTACAGGAAAGGGGTAGAGAAGGAGTGGGCTGCTTCACCAAAGGGAAGATTCCCAGGCCTGGCTCCCAGTGGGAAACCTATACACAATCACAGAGTAGCATCTCCAATGAAAGGTTGTAACCAGATCTCAAGTTACAAGCCCAGTACCCCACATTGTGTCATATACGCGCACACACTGCTGCTGTCCCCCTTCTCTAAGGACAATCCTAAAATTGAGGACAAAGGCCCAGAGTGACTTTAATGGGCTGCTCCGTCCCACACTAGCCTGGGGGTCCTGCCCACCCTGACTCTTGCTTCTCCTAGGTGTCCAGAGCTGGAGAATGTCCTGCGGTGGGGTGGCAGCAGATCACAGGAGTAGGTCTCGGGTGAGTGCAGCTGTGCAGGGTCAGGGCTTCAGTATCGATAGATGGTGGCAGCCCAGGCCAGTGTGAGGGAGTATTTGGTGTACCCAGGAGTGTGTCGGGCGTCTGAGGGCCCTCATGGGGCACACAGCTTACCGCTGTGCCCCCCATCCCCTGGGTTCTCTGCCAGGGTGTCGCCTGGAAGTTCAGGGGTCTCTGGCTCTTCTAGAAGTGCCAGAATTGCTGTCACCACCTCTCACTTTTTATCTACTTTGAACATTTGACCCAAGACCCATGGACTGACCCTGTGTTGGCCCTCACTCTTCTCCTGACCTCTCCATCTCTAGGGGCTAGCTGGGGATCATCGCGTCTAAATCAGGTTGCTGATCACACTGTGGGGGAAGAAATTTCTTTTTATGTAGGTATTACGTTATTTTTAATTGACAAGTAAAATTGTACGTATTTATGGTGTGCAACATGGTGTCTTGATATATGTATACACTGTGGAGTAGGGGAAGAAATTTCAAACCTTCCAGGCACCGTATCGGCTGGGGGCAGCTGACCCCCGCAGCAGGAGGGAAGGAGGTAAGATCAGCGCAGAACCAGCAGACGGGCGGAACTCAGCAGCACTGCGTCAACCTTTTCCTGTGCAAACTCATGAAGACTGGAGAAGCTAGCCCTCTGCCCGTTTGGGAAAGGGACCTCCTCTAAGAGGACAGCGAACAAGTTAGATCAGGAATGTCATTGCCTTCAGCGCGGCAGCCGCAGCAGTGCCAAACTAGAGACAGCAGAGGGAGCTCTTGTCTAACCTTTCCGGGTGCCGGGCCCGGAACTTCGCGAGCCGGCAGGGCTCCGATCTTTGCTCGTAGTGTACGCGTCACTGCAGAGGGGGCCAGGCTGGGGTAGGAACAGGGATGACTGGGGGCTTATCACTTCCCCTTTAAGCGCTCAACCAGAAGAGGGAGCAGCCTCTTGCGATGGCCCAAAGAGGTTCTTTCTCAGCTTTCTACCAGCAGACACATAGGGTGGCCCTTCCTCTGTCCCACCCCACTCCCAGCCCCTGAAAGAGCGTCCTCCGCATCTGCGGGTTCCAAGTGGGAGCCCCCCCAGCCATACCCCTGCTATTCCTTGCCGCGGCCCTCCACTAAAGGCTCCGTGCTAGGAAGTAGGGATGAAGCGTACTCATATAAGGGCTAGTGGTTTGAGGGTGGGACCGCGTCAGGGTGGACACTGAGGTTCCGGCACGGGGTGGACTGTTGGGAGAAGGGGTGGCGGAGGGGCGCGTACTCCTGTTGAGGGTCTCCACAAATGCCGCTAGGTGGCGCTCGAAGCCCGCGTCACAGAGAAGCGCGGGCTTTTGAAGAGCGGGGCTGAAATGGAGGGGGCTGGCTGGGGGACCCGAGAGGGCTGGAGGAAGAAGGAGCCTGGCGCCAAGGATCCTCCTCACTGAAACAGAGGGACAGCCCGGTACACTTGCGCCTATGGAGCAGCCATCGTTCCCGGAAGCTTGGAAGGGGAGCGACAAAGAGGAGACCGAAATGCATCCTCCGACCTTCCCCGGGAGCTGGAGAGAGACGGGGGACCCGCGGTCTCAGTCTGACGTCGGCACACCTGCCTCTCCGGATTTACGGATTCCATTCTGAGGCCGCTGGAAAAGAATTCGGGTTTTTGGAGTTCAGATTCGGCCTGGGAGTCAAAAACACAAGAGCACGCCCATCTGTCTTTCTCCCAAGATTTGCGGATCAGTGCGTGAGCACCTGCGCTAGCTAGGTTGGGACTGGGGCTAGCAGAGGGTGTAGATCTCCGCACCTCTGGGCTCCCTTCCTTGCTCTTTCTTCGGACACCCTCAGCAGCTTCTCTTGACGCTGGGGAACCTGCTCCAAGCTTCAAGGAACTGCACCCCAGGGCCCAGAAAGAAAGGGGCAGGGGGTCTAAATGCATATAACCCGTTCCCCCAGATCAGATTTAGTCCCTTGAGGACACCCCCGCGCCACACCTTTCCCTGTCTGAGGCCTTCCCTGGACTGATGCCCCAAACTTGTGGGGTCCTTGCTCCAACCCATCCCTATCTCCCGATGCTTGGCCCAGAGGTCCCATCCCTCCCATGCCACTCCTCACCCTCCCAGTTCAGTCGGGGGGTGCTGTGTAGAGGTAAAGGAAGACCTGGGGAGACCTAGTGGCCGCGCTGCCGGCAGCGCAGGCGTTAATCCGGCCTGGCCAGACGTCTAGGAAATTGAGATCCGATGAGGGACGCTAAAAGCCACCGGCGGCGCGGGATCAGGCCTAGCGGACTGGAGCTCCTTGGTGAGAGCTGGACCGTCTGGCTTCTCCCTCAAAAATAGAGGGTGGCGGGGACAGGATGCGTTCTCACTGAAGGAGAGAGAAATCTGCAATCAGGGACTTATGAGGGCGGGGGTGGGGCCCGGAAGGTGCTTCCCGGCCGTCCATGCCCACTTGCCCAGCCCCAGAGGCCTTAGCAGCATCCTTGGAGGTTGCTAAGCTCTTGGGAAGGGGTAGGTGGAGCTTGAAAGGATTCCGTCTCTCTTAGGGGCTGCAAAGTCCCTTCAACTCCCCTGGCCCTCCCATGCGCCCCCACCCGCGCTAGTGTGCAGTAGCTCCGAGTTCAGCACACCGGGATCTGGGCCTGCCAAGTAGGTGACCCCAAACGGAACGAATCTAAGGTTCTGGGAAAAATTGGGAGAAGTGGAGGGTTGGGTGTCTGCCGTCCGGAGGTGCGCCACCCCTTTTAGCAGCTTTGGCTCTACCGGCCCACAGGCCTCCCGGGGAATGGAGCCCGCCCCTGAGAGTCCCCGCCCCCTCCCCGAAGCCGGAGGTATTAGTGCTGCTTGATCAGACCTCATTTCCTGCGAAAATGTTAACATATCCAGGGTCCTTAATAAAGTGAATGACGAGGCTTCAGTATAATTGGGCTTCCATTTGGTGGCTATTTCCTTAAACTGACAGTGGAAAAAATGTAAACTCACAGCGGCCAGACGTAATTATGTGATTATCAGAAGGAGTGCAGGGTGGATCAGTAGAGACCAGGAGCAACGACCTATGGTCTGAGAAATGGGCACAAACGCTTACCCAGACCGAGGGACCCAGGCCGCCCGGGACTTCCACACCGGCCCCGCATCCAAGCGCCGCCTCTGCAACCTTTCGGCCTCTCCTCCCAGCCTGACACCCGACCTGCCACTGCCTTCAGAACACGCGGGATCTTTATTTATACGCTGGGGCCCGGGCGGGGGTGGGTCTTTTCCTTCCTCAGAGAGGAGGAGCGTCCTCCAGGGCAGGGGGCGGCCAGGCTGCAAGTCCCTTGACCGCTTCCCCGGCCCGCGTACGCTGACTGCATATTTCTATGCATAATCCAATTTTCTCCGTGACTATCTAGTTAAACTCTTTAACAACAGCTACATAATTAGAATTTGGATTCCCATTAATTTTCCTTGGGCCTCGAACCATTTGCAGCTCACACTGGTAATTAATGCGATACATCACTAACTTTACCCAGCGCAGGCCAGGCTGGTTCAGGTCAGTCGGCCCGCACCCGCCGCACCCGCACGGGACCCTGACTCCAGACCCTGCTTCCGGGTGGGGACCGTTTTCCTCCCTCCAAAGCCGAATGCCTCGGCCCGCGCACCCAAAGCCTTCTTTCCAGGAAATTTCACAATTAAAAATATTTATCGGGAGCAGATTTACGTTTCTGGGTTTCCAGTCTCGGGGCGTCTGGGTAGGCTATTAAGAGTAATTAGCATCTTTTGCGCATGCAGATTTACTTCGCTCATCGCCACATAACTCATCCCTAAAAGCCGGCGCAGGCGAACGCAGGCGCCGCCACCAGAGCCGCTGCCAGAGCTACCGCCGCTGCCTGGGTCTGACTCCCGCTCCCCGGGCTCTGCTCCGGCTCTACGCGGCCGGCTCCCAGTCTCCCCAGATGAGCTGTCCGCTCCAGGCCCGGGGGGGCTGCATGTGGAGCAAAAAGGCTCCCATCCTGGAGACAAATGACGCCAGGGCGACCTCAGGCGGCGGGGGTGGGGGGAAGGCCCAAGCCAGACTCTGCTGGCTGCCTGGACCGCGCCATCTGAACCCCAGGCATCGCGACCGTGCACGTGTGTGCACCAGCGAGTGGGCGTCTCTGTGTGCACGGTCGCGTGCGCGCGAATGCACATGAATGTGGTTGCTAGTGCGCGCTCCTGGGAATGCGCGAGGACTCGTGTGGAAAACGAGTTGATTTCTATCCCACCCTCCTCTGCGGCCCACCGGTTCCCGGGACGGTAACTGGAATGCCAGCCCTAGGCCACTCAGCCAGGATATTGAGGTTCAAAGGGAGACTCAGGCCCCTACTTTGCCTCGATTTCCCTTCTACAGAGCCAGCCCCATCCAGTCAGACGGCCAGGAGTACTCAGCGTTCAGCTGGCGAAGGGGGATTGGGAGGCCCGACGCCCGGCCGCGTCGAAGCGCGTGGCTTGCCTGGTACTGGTGAGAGGCCGCCAGAGAAAGCGTAGGCAGAGCCGGGGGTCACTGAACAGACTTTCGGGGCCGCTGGGGGGCGGCCGGTGACAATGAGGCGGGGCCGGTGAAAGGGTTTGGGGGTTGAGGAGTAGGAATGGGAGAGGAGGAATGAGGGGGAGCGGACAAAGGGACAAAGTGGTGGCGAAAGGGCCAGGGCCAAAGAGTGCGGCCGTGGCTCCCGCGCTCCGGCTGAGACACCCACCCCGGGTTCGTTATTAACGCGCTGGGAAGTCCGCGAGCCGCCCAACTTTCTACTCTTTAATGAGCCTAGAAGAAGAGGCTGCCCTGAAGGGGTTTGTTCATTAAAGATGTAGCTGGAGGAATATTGTCTCATTAATTATCTGGTTTTAATTACACTCCTACCCTTTGAATCCGGAGACGGGAAAAGTTGATTTGGTGGCGCCACCCCCTTTAGCTTAAAGAGTGAGGCCAGCCTAGGAGACCGGGAGGGGGAGATGGGGACTGCCTGGGAGGGTGTGGGTGGGTGTCTGGGGTATGTCCGGCCAAGAAAACCCGTGTGAGGGGGCTCCATGTCCTGGTGTTGTGTAGACGAGGTCTGCGTGTGGATATGAAAATCTGCGTGTGTCTGAGTGTGTATGACCACGTGTGCCTGAGAGGCTGTGTGGACGTGACTTGGGTGTCTATATGTCCTCCCGCCTGTGTGCGGTTCTATGTGTCTGGGTGTGCATGTGGGTAGCCGAGTGTGTCTACACACAGGCTGGAGTGCAGGGGTCTAAGTGAACAGCACTGTGACTGGGTAGCTGTGACTGTGGTGTCTAAAACAGTGGCTTCCTGCTCTTCACCTCAAGTGACAGTGTCGCACCATGTCTCTGGGTCCGTTGTGTCTGCATGTGCCCCCAGGTACATAAATGTTGCATGGGGGTGGGGGTGGAGGGTGGAGGAGTGGTCCATGGCTGGAGCGTTCTGGGAGTTTGACTGCTCCAAGGACACCAGAGCTGGGGTGCCAACAAGAAACCATGGTCCTGGGGGGGAGTTATTTAAGGGAGAGCGCGTCCCTGCCTCGTCCCTTGTCAGGCCGGTGCGGCGCTAAAGCCGGGGCCGTTTTCCCTTTAAATCGCGGACACTTTGACAGGGGACATTAAGGACCCGGCTGCTCAGGCTGAGCAGATCATAAAACCGGACAGGCAATTTCTGCTCCCGCCAAATAGCCGGGCAAACTCGTTCTGCATCTTTGGTTTTAATGCACTAAACTGGCAGCTAAGCAGGGAGTGAGCAAAGGAAGGGGGGCAGGAGCCCCCCCACATACACCGTCGCACACACCAGGCACACGCACAAACACCCCTTCACACCCTCGCGCCCCACACCCCGCCCCTGACCCCCCCCACCGGCAGAATTATCAACTAGAATTTGATTAATATGCAAATCGCAGGCAAACAGCTCCATATAATTCTTTCAGTGGAGAGTAATTAATCACCAGTTAAAGCAAATTAATACATATATCAATTTTGTCAGAAACATGCTTAGTTCAATCGCCCGTAAAATTGAAGTTTGAAGTATTAAGAGGCTCTGCAGAAACGCCAGGACTAAAACTTTCAAATTGATCCTATTTAGTAATCAATCAGGCTCTCCCCTCAGGTTAATCTGCCTAATTTTTCATCTCAAATCATACACTTTACTGACACGCCATCTAGCAAACAGTCGATAAAAAGTTAACAAAAATGATAACGACTCCAGCCAAAGCCATTGTGCAGGGCGGGTGGGCGGCAGCAGCTTTGATTGCCTTTTGGGGTGGTTGGGGACTTGGTTTTTCACTGGACCAAGAGCTGGGAGCTCCCCCAGACAGTGGAAACCTCCCTGCACCACCAACCCTTGTCTGCTACTGGCTGCCCTCGCTGCAACTGAACTCTCCGTCAGAACATCACAACACTGGCAGAATTTCCACCACAGTTGCCTAAACCAGCTAGCTCCCTCCTCACTCCTGTGTTTGCATAAACTGTCAGGAAGTATGTGCCTTGTGTGCTTATGGTAACTGTGAGCTGTGCCTCTGTCACTGAGCCTGTGTGTGTATAACAGTGGGGATGGTGTATATGTTTAACAGCAAGGGTTTGACTGTTTAATTCTTGTGTGTGCTACTGGCTACATGTATCTGGATGGGTGTGCTGTGTCATATGTGACCACGCTGTGTTTTCCAGGCATCCTGTGTGTCTGTCCTTGTGATTGTGTATTGGGCTTCTGCATTTTTGGTCTGTGTAACTGGGTGCCTGCTGTGTGTGTTTGCATTGTTTCTAGGATGTCTGTGATAACGTGCACTTGTGTTGTGGGTGCTCAGGCCCACAGGCTGTGGGCCTGTGGGCCTGCCTGGGCTTACCCATCGTCTACATGTGGCTGTGTTACCCCAGGTAGACCTCAAGGCAGCCAGACTCATAGGCCCATCACAGACATCAGGAGAAAGGAGACAGTCCCTGTGGAGATCCAGAGATGGAAGGGGTCACCTCTTTCCTACCCTGGCCCCTATCCCAGCTTCTGGCTTGGGGGTAAGGGTTAGGAAGGGGAGAGGAAGGCTCTCATTTCTTGTTGGAGGGACCTCCCAGCCTGAGTCTCCCTCCCCACAGAGCCCTGTACCCATTGCTCCTGATTTTGATTACTGAATTTGGGGGAGGAGTGGGAGTGCAGATATCCAGTTATGAGTGCCTCTATCCCTTGTGCTCAGATGTCACACCAATGTCTAGCTGTGCCTACAACTAATCTCAAACTCCTATGTGCACTCGATGAGAAGTAAATCTACCCAGGTCCCTGGATACCCACAGGTAACCAATCTTCCTTCCCCACCTCATCCACTCCCATTCACAGACAACTAGCCACATCCAGCTCTCCATGGGGAAGCCTGCACATGCCCACCTGCATACACCAAGTGCACAGCAATCTCTGCACACACTTGCACACACACAGACCAGATTCCAAGTGGCAGGACTCATTTGCTCCCTACCCTACTGGCAGCATCATGCATCCAATATGCACACATGTGCATATTGTCATTTGTGCCCTCTCCATTTTGGGCAGGCCTGACCCTCTACAGGGAGGAGGAACTCCCCTTGAATGAGCTGGGGGAAGCTGGGTCTTTGAGGGCTACCTGGGATTGGAGCAGCCAAGTGTGGGTCTGCAGAGCACTCCAGAGACAAAGGTTCAGCCTTGTGACCAAGCCTGGCCATTACCCAACCACACAGCAGAGGACCCACTCACCACAAGCAGAGTCAAAGAAGCAGAGTGCCTGCCTACATAGTGCTCATTCACTGGCCCCAGCTGCCCTCAGAATAGACTCACACCTTCAGGTTCTGTCCCTGCCTCTGCCCTCAGCATTATAAATGTAAATAAATTTGACTAGCCTGCGTGGCCAAGCTATTTGGAGCTAGGATTCTGGTTGTCTATAGCTTCAGTTCCACATCAATATTCATTCTCCCAGTTATCTGCCCACACCAGATCCCTGCACACATCACACACCCCAGGCATAGCTCACCTGCCGGTCATACCCTTTCCAGTGACAGCTTTACTCTTTTCCTCTTCGCTGCACAAACTTAGTCACACCTAGCTGCACACACTAGTTTGTGACAATCGGTTACAGGAACACACCAGCACACACCCAGTCCCATGCTCCGTTTCCATCAATCAGCCACACATGCTCGGTCTCTCAGTTGCACACACTCGATGACACACTCAGGAACGTACCCTTTTTGGTCCTCACACAGCTCACCACACACACTGGCAGCCTCAGGTCTCTCCCAGAACTGGCAGCTGTTGGGAGGAGACAGGGTGATTTGCTGATGGCACCCCTGGACTTGGGAGTGCAGAGGCGGGGGCCCCTCAAGGTGGGGATTCTCCTCCCTCTGGGGTGCTGGCCTCCCACATGCATGTGCACCAAGCCCAGGAACCCCCACCTTCCTTTGCCCTCGTCCAGGGAGCCTGTCTTTTGGGAGATTCAGCCTGTAGACACACTCAGGGGTCAGGCTCCTGACTCCCCAAGGGCTGCCAATCTCTGCCCAAGACCTCCATTCCTGCCCATGTACAGTTTAGGGAGACAGCCATTTCCCACGTAACCCCTCACACCTACAGCCCAACCATTGCCACCCAGCACACTCATTTCCACTCCCACTCACACACTCCTGGGAGCCACATGTACTTTACTAAGGCAGCCTCCTGCTCACTGGCCCTGGAGACCCCAGCCCACTCAGGTTTTCCCTCCCTTCTCCCATGTGCTTCACAGCCCCTGACCTTACTCACTGTGGCCCCTATCTGGCTGCTCCCCCTACATCTCGGGGGCTCCCTGTTGCTGCCTCCCAGGTACTTGTGTTTGGGGAGCATTCATATTGTCCGCACACATCGCTTTCCAGGCTCCAAAAAAGGGGTTGGTGTTGGGGTGAGGTGCAAAGCCTGAGTGTCCCTGGGTCTAGGTGACTGGGAAAGCGCTGGTCAGGGTGAGCGGACTTCCCTGGACTCGGTGGCTCAGAGTGATGGGGAGGAGGGGGGTCCCCGCGGCGACCGGCAGGGGCGGAGGGGAGGCGCGAGGCCCCAGCCCGTCCCTTTCAGGGGGGACTCATGCATCAAACTTCAATTTTCCGGACGATTGAATTAGTGATTTTTTTTCTCCTGAACTAAAATACACTTAAGTCTTTGGGATTAATTACCACGTTCTGGTCCCTCAGACTGGAGTATTACTTATCGGAGCTGCGTCTGACACTGGCCCGACACCTCGTAAAATAAGGAACTGCGCCTCCCGGCCTCACCCGGCGCCTCCCGCCAGGCCACCGAGCCGGGGAAGGCGGTGCGGGGGGAAGCCGAGCCAGCCGGATCGCGCTGTGCGGCTCGGCCTGTCCACGCGCGGAGGGGTCCCCAACCCGGACAGCAGAAACTGTCCGCGTCCCCAGATTTGGCAAGCCGCGCCAAGCCCGGAGACCCAATGGGGAAAGGAGAGATAAAGCGGGGCGGCTTCCCCTGGGCAGCCTGGAATCGAAAGTGGGTCCGCAGAAAAGCCAGAGTCCTTAGGGAGCAAGATTGGCCACGGCCCCTGGCGGTTATGTAACTCCAACCGAAGGACAGGCAGTCCAGAGGGTCGCAAGCTTTAACGAACTTCGACCGGAGAATGGGCGTAGGTCCCACAGCCCCTCATACGATCCACGTACAATCAGACTCAGAGAAGAGACAGACACGCAATGCGCAAGCCCTGCTCCCGCGGAGCGCACACACCGCATACATCCGCATCCGGAGACAGGCCATGTAGGTGCTGGCTAAGAGGCCTAGGGCCCGCACTTGAGGTTCGAGGCCCTCTTGCATTACAGGTCCCCAAGGCAGCGCCCGAGGCGTGGTCAAGACCAGACGAGGCTCCCAGCCCGCGTGCAGGCAGCAGCCTTCAGCAGAACTGGGAGAGCTAAGGAGAGGGTGGGTGAGAGCCCCAGGCCTCCCTGGATCCCAGCCCCTCACTTCTGTCTATGGCCAAACCCAAGCCCAAGCCCCTTGGCCTTTGCCAACTTCCCCGCCGCCTCCCCGCGCAATGGGGGCTGGAGATAAGACCCAAGTCCCGGCGCTTGGTCGGGCAGAGTCGGGCCTCAACAGCCTCACACGCGGTCGGCGAGTCTCCGGAAGCCCACTCGGAGCCTGAGAGAGGCATCGAATCCCTCAGAGCCCAGGAGACTGCCAAGTAGCTCGAATACACTCCTAGCATTGTGCAGGACAGAGCGCACGGCGCGCCCTCCCGGGGCCGCCCCGCTCAGGTTCAGCCCAAGGCTCCCATGTGCTCCTCGTTCCCCCTTCCCTCTGACGCCCGTTGTGTCCGTCCTTTCGTCCGCCCTCCTGGCCTATAGAAACAACGAATTATTTCTTGTCTTTCAAGGCCTGGATTCCTTGTCACCTCCTCCGTGAAGTCCCCACCACCGTGGAGCCCGAAGCCGTCTCTCCGCGCCTTCCATTAGCGCCAAGGGTGCTGCGGGTCTTGCCCACTAGACTGAGAGCTCCTTGAGGGCAGGAACCGGATCTGATTCATTTCAATTTCCTCAGCCCCGTGCGCGGCCTGGCGCAGAATAAACATTTGCCGAATTGAATTGAGTGTTCCCTTTAGTTTATTAATCCTTCCCCTTCTTCCATTCTTTCTTTTCCTCCTTCCTTCCTCCCTCGTTATTTTTTATTTCTTGGTTATATTCAATTGTCATGTTTTTCAGGCTCATTAAATCCATTTAGAGACAAAAGAATAAAAGGCAGAAGGGGAAGGGCGGGAGAAGAGGGGAGGGGGAGGGGGGAGGGGGAGGGGAGGGGGAGGCCAGAGAAGCAAACAAATAACCCGCTTTAACTAGACGGGCGGATAAATGGCCCCGTTTCTCCTCAGCCCCGATGCGCCTGCTTAGCTGCGCGCCCCGCGGGCGCCACAGCTCGGGTGGGCTTAGCCCCGGGGCCGCCGCCCCCAGCCCGAAGGGATCCAGCAGGGCCCGGCCCAGGGCCGCGAAGCAGGGAGCGGCCGGAGGTGCCAAGGGCCGCTTCATTGGGATTCATAGGCGTGTTGGGCGGGCGGCCCGCGGCTTGGGGCGCGGGGTGGGGGCCGGGCGGGGGGGTGCGCACGGCGGGCGCAGATGCCCGGGTGACCGCCGCGCCGCGGTCCCTGCGCCGCCTTTGTGCCGGGGAGGCGCGCGCGGGGACCTAATCCATCAAATTGTCTACAAATTGTGAAGAAAATTCAAAAACCATATGGTCGCCAGCGCCGGCGCGCTCTGGGCTGCGGAGGGCCGCGGCCGTGCCCGCACCAGGAGCCGCGGGGGGCTGGGCCGGGCTATTGTCGCCTGTCAGCGGCCGCCCGGGCCCATTCGTCCCGGCCTTCATGGTCCGCGCTCCGAATTACAGACCCATCCATCCTAAGAGAGGGCGATTTATGTCGCCCGGGAGGAAGCGACTGCATGCCCGCCCGGCTGCCCGGCCGCCTCCTTCCTTCTCTCCCCTCTCTCTCTCTCTCCCTTCTCTCCCCTCTTTCTCTTCTTTTTCTCCCTGTCTCCCTGTCTCTGCTGCCTCTCTCTCTTTCTCCTTCTCTAAATTTTCCACTTTCTCTCTCCGTCTCCCTGTGGCTGTCCACTTTCTCTCTGTGCTTTTGGATTGTCTTTCTGTGCCCCCTTTTTTCTGTTTCCTCCTGGACATGCACGTTCTTGACTTAGGCCCCAGGGCCCCATCTCCTGCTCCATCTCCTGCCCGAGACCAGATGCGAATTTCTCACATCAATTTTGCGGAGAAAGAGAGAGCCCGGCGGCCGGGAGGCGGGACCCTACTCTGGTGACAGCGGCCACTCGCCAGCCCAGCGACAACAAAAGCCCAGAGAGAAACCTGCTCTGTCCGGGAAAGTGAAAGCTGCTTGAGCCCCCACCCCAGCCGCCCTTGGGGCGCCGCAGATCCCAGAGAGTCTGTGACAGATTCGTGTTTCTGCCCCTAGCCGAGTTCGGGGCCCAGAGTTTGTGACTGTTGTCAGAAATCCACCCCACCTTAGACGCTTTGGGCTCACATTTCCCGGTGCCCATGTGCAATTCCGCCTACTCTTGCTGCCTTTGGTCTCATCCTCCCAACTCCCAAGAATGAGACTCTTCAGGCCAGATCGAAACTTAGGAACCCCCAGGCTCGGCCGGGATGTCCGACTGAGTGATACCTGCGGTGCACCCGGGGCTTAACCAGTGTCTCAGAGCGCGCAGGAAGATGCCCTTGGGTCTGGGGTGCGACTCAGGAACCATAGAGCAAGTCCTCCTCCTCATCCTTTGTTCCATATAAATTAATTTTGTACCTGTGGCATTCCCCACGTACACACGAATCTTCTCCCATCATTTCACGCCTCGATTTTTACCCGGACCTGGCGAAGCCCGCCTCTTTCCCTATTTAGCAGCTACCGCGGGTTTCTGGGCAAGAAGCGCCTCCTCCTGCTGCTTCCTCCTCGCCCCTCACTCTCACGCCTACCCTGAAACTCCCCCCAAATCTCAAAGGCTGGGGTGACCGTAGAGGAGCAGCAGCTAGAAGCCCAGCTTGCCGCTGCTTCTCCGAATGGGGCCCACTCACTCAGACACGGTCACCGCCGGTTCTAGTAAAATGGCAAAGACTTTATTGGAGAAAGAGGCCTTGGGTACAGTCCGGGGAAGACAGGGCAGGGCAGGAGCAGGGAAGTGGCACTCGGGACCCACCCTCATCGGGCCACCCTTGTCTGGCCAAGTTGAGCTAGGAGCAGGGTGTTGCAGATGGCAAGAGAGACCCAGAGCTGCGGAGGAGGTGGAATGAGGGCTCGGGTCGGCCTCCTCTCTGTCTCTGTCACATGCAAAAAAATTCTAAAAAGAGTAAAAAATAATTCTAGGACTTTAGGTTCTGTTTTCGATGGTTGGCTGGGTGGCTGGGGGAATTTCCCTCTGCATTGTCCCTAAGAGTCGGACTCCAGAAGTCAGTCCGAGGAAATGCGGGACAGGGAGGAACCTTAAAAATAGAGTTAGTGGCATTGGGAGGCGGAAATGTCATCGAAAACAGACTTATTTGGGGGTGGGGAGGAAAGATCCATTTTGAAACTTGCAAGTCAGGACCCGACTGCCTCCTTCATCCCCTTCCCACGCGGAGAAAATAGGCAGAAGGAAATAAGTCAACTGCAATAGGACGAGGGAGGCCAGAAGGAAGCGGGCCGGTGCATTCGCCACATGCAGAGAAAAATCAAAATAGCCGGGCTGCCCCTTCTCTAGACTGCAGGGTGAGTGTTCGCCGCCCTGGATTCTGCCTCGCCCTCAGCAAACCCGGCAGCCCAAGAGCTTTGAAAACGCCGAAATCTCCGAGATTTAAAAAAATAAAAGAAAAAATCAGGCTGCGATGGGAAGAACCCGCTATATAAGTTTAAATATTTATACAGAAGCCATACAGAATTGCACGGCGAGGGCTCCCGGGGCGGCGGAGGCCGTGTGCGGCGGCCGGCCCGGCCGGCCAGCCCGGGTTTATTGCTTCGAGAGGGAGGAGGCGGCTGCTGGGAGCCGAGTCCGGGGCCGGGGACAGGGGAGGAGGCGGGAGTTGCAGAGGAGGTCCCAGCTCCCTCCGCGGTCCGGTCCGGGAGGCGGCGGGCCTGCCGGCGTTAGGGGCCCGGGCGGCGCAAGATCCGGGCGCCGCTCAATCGTCCACGTCGATCTCTTCGTCTTCCTCGTCCTCCGAGCAGTCCTGGCTGCTGGCAGGCTGGTCCGTGAGCGGAGAGGCAGGTGAGAGCTGCAGGGGCCCAGCGCCCGGGGCCTGCGGAGCGCCTGGGGGGAGCGCTGGAGAGCCAGGCCTGGACTTGGCCCTTCCGCAGCCGCCGCCACCACCGCCGGTGGCCTCCGAGTTCTGCTCGAGTTCGGCCAGCGCCACGATGTCCATCTGCCCGCTGGGGCCCAGTTTCTTGGCGGACTCCACATCAGCCTTCATTTCCTCCAGGTCCCGCTTGAGCTTGGCGCGCCGATTCTGGAACCAGGTGATGACCTGCGCGTTGGTGAGGCCCAGCTGCTGCGCGATTTGGTCGCGATCGGCGGGGGACAGGTACTTCTGGTACAGGAAGCGCTTTTCCAACTCATAGATCTGGTGGTTAGTGAAAGCCGTGCGCGACTTTCGCCGCTTCTTGGGGGTCTGCCGCTGCCCAAAGATGGTCATCCCGTCGCGGCCTGCGAGGAAAGGACAGTGTAGGCTCGCATCGGGAGACAGGAAGTCCCACCCTGGCTCTCACCCTCGCAACTCCCTACCCCACCCAGGCCCATCGGGCCTGCAGACTGCCACTGTTTCCTTCTGCAATTTAATTTGGCCTCAGTGACCAGGGGAGCAAACCTCCTGGTCCCGTCTCTGGCCTCCTGAAAGTCCCTAGAAAAAATTGTTTTGATCTCTGCTCCCCCTCCAAGAGTTGGTTTGAAAGATCCAAAGTCTCTGAGAGCAGGAGAAAGCCAGACAGGGACGCTGCAACTATGGTGTGAATGTTCCCCATCACCTACTCCTTCCCAATCACCCTGGCTCAATCCTACCCAGAAGGTCCCAGCAGAAGACCCCAAGGAGCGGGGCTGGGAGATCCCAGGCCACCAGAAACGCGAGGGAGCCGGGCAAAGCATTCAGACTGCGGAGAGAGTTTGGGTTCCTGCCACCCCTCTCAGGTCACCCCCTACTTTGGCCGACCCTGAGGTCCCTAAGAAATAGAGACTTGG
Organism: Lepilemur ruficaudatus; assembly: GCA_963574885.1. NCBI lineage: Eukaryota > Metazoa > Chordata > Mammalia > Primates > Lepilemuridae > Lepilemur > Lepilemur ruficaudatus. The sequence continues at coordinate 71,109 of CAUYRT010102942.1, read as the reverse complement.
GTTGCGTTCCACCTATCTCCGCTCCCAACAGCAGCGGCTCGGGCTGGAGGGCCCTGGCGGCCGGCGCGGGCAGAGGCGGGCGGAGGCATAGGGCACCAAGCGCACAGGGCACAGGGCGCGCGGCGCTGGGTGCAAGGGGAACCAGCAGCGGCGCCTACCTTCGGCTGCCTGCAGGACGCTGACCTCCAGCCCCTTAAAGGTCTTGCTGGCGAGCTCCTCCAGCGCGCACAGCGGCGAGGTCTGCGAGAGCAGCGCGCGGCCCGCCAGGGGCAAGCCGCCCGGCGCGTGCTTGTCCGCAGCGGCCAGCAGGTGCGCCGCCCCGCACAGCGAGTAACTTCTCCGCACAGACGGCTTGTTGAGGATGTCCTCGATGCTGAACGGCGTCAGCGGCTTGTTGGAGTTGGCGGGCGGCGGCAGGTGGTCCAGAGGGCTGCGCCGCCGCTCCTCCCCCGGCGCCGCCTTGCCGTCCTCCTTGGAAGTCATCTCTGCCTCCTTCGGGGGCCCGGCCGGGGCGGCTCGGGCCACGGGGACCCAGCCCGCGGGCAGCTCGGGCGCCGGACAGCGCGGGCAGGCAGCGGCGGGCAGGAAGGAGGCCGCACTGGGCAGGGCGCGGGCCAGGAGCGGGGCCGGTTAACACGGCGGCTGAGGCTGGCAGAGCAGCGCGGGGCCCCGGAAGGAGGGCGCTGACGCGGGCACTGCCGCCGCCGGGGCTTCCAGCAATCCGGGGCCGGAGCCGGGGCGCGCCGCGCGGGGCTCCAGTTTCGCCAGCCCCGGTGCTATTTAAAGGTGTCAGGTGGCTCCGTGGCCGCTCCTGGCCCCGGGTCCTGGCGGCCGCAGTTGGAAGAGCCGAGGCTAGGGCGCCGATCCCGGACTGCGAGGGAGGCGGAGAGACGGGGCAATTGACTATTGCTAACAAGTTAGCCTTGATCGAGGAGTAATCAATTATCTGCAGCAGCACTTCTCTCTCTTTCTCCCTCCTTTCTCTTTCTCCCCTCTTCTTTCTCTCTGTTCTCTCTCTCCCTCCCTCCCTCTCCCTTCTCTGCTCCCCCCGTCTCTCTCCTTCTCTCTTTCTCACTCGCCCTCTCTTTCACTCTCTCTCTCTGTCCAATGCAGGCGGCTCTAAGTTGGGAAGCTCATTAATTAGCGGGCCGGGGGTAGGAGGAGCCGGCTAGAATTAGCCTGCCTAATGCGCCTGTCAGTCCGGGCGCTGCGCGGTGCTCGGCCCGAGCTATTTGTAAATTACATTAGCAGCGCCTTTATTGCACCCGAACCTCGGGCGACTGAAAAGCCACCGCCCCCACCCCAAACTGCGAGCCGTGCTTTCCGCGCACCCGCCTCCCACCAGCCTTGCTGCGATGACAGCACCGGCCCTAAGGTCTCAGGCTCTCCGACCCAGGATGTGAAGCTCGAGAAGGGTGGCGGGAACCCCAGCCGGGAGGGACGCGGCCGCCGCCCGGGCCAGGTAAGACCAGGAGTCCCGGTGGGCCCTGCTACGGCCCAGCGTGGACTTTGCAGAACCGAGATCAAGAACCCAGCGCCTCTCCCCCCAGCTGTCTCGCCGCTCACCCCCTGCCCTGGGCCACGAGCCTAGAGAGTGGGAATCTGAAGCCTCCGTGCTGGCCCGCAGGTCAGAGCCGACTCCGCAGCCCTGGGTGGGCGACACGGGAAGAGGGTGGGGGACTCCAGGGGCTGGAGGAGGGGGCTAGTAGGAGAGCTCAGCCTTCTCCATGCCGAAAGGCGAGGGGGGGGGGAGTTGTTGGTGGCTCCGGGCGCCTCTCTCCCGGCCTGAGCCCAAAGCGGCCGCCCTACCTCCTCTGGTAATCTTGCACACTCTTTCCTCCAGCAGCAGCTCTCCAGGCCGGCTGGGGCCACCGCCGGCCTGATGGTGGGCCTCTGACGGGCAGGCGGGCCAGGTGCCCGGGCTAACGGGGCCGGCTCGGGGCCTCCCCGCTGCGCTCTGCCCAGGCCCCGGCCGGGGCCCCGCTGCCGGCCCCGCCTAGCCCAGCTCCAGGCTGGAGTGCACCGCCGGGCCACTCCAGCTGTTCCGGATGCGGGGCGGGGGCCCGGAGGGGGCCGGGCCACGGATGGGGCTCGGTTCTCAGGAACTCGCCGGAGGCCCGGGTTCCAGTCAGGCTGGGAGCTGAGGACCCTAGGGCCTGGAAGCTGTGAGCATTTTGTGTGCATTTATTTGAAGGTGTTTATGTTTTGAATATGTGAATTTATTTGTGTGTGGGTCTCCATGTGTATTATTTGTGTAAGTGTATGTGAACCTGTGGGTATACCGGCATGTTTGAGCCCCAGCTATGTCTTTCATTTCCCTGAGGCACCCGAGCGGGGCTGTGCCCTCCTCTCTCTTGCTACACCGCCTGGTCTGTGCGGGACTGCTGGCCATGCCTGTCTAATTTTCCGTTTCTGCCCTTGGAGAACGGAGGGGAGGAAGAGGCCGTTGGAGTCAAAGGAGGAAGAGCTGTTCTCCTCCCCATATACACAGCGCTGGCCCTGGCTTTGTTTGTAAATTCCTGGGTGGGCTTCGTGGTCAGGCACCACCGCTTGGACCAGAGAAGGGCCCAGAGAGGCCAATGCAAGGGCTTGTGGCCCAGGCCAGAGGTTGGGGTGAGAAAAATAGGACTTCTTGTCCCATTCCTGCCCCAGAGAGGGAGTGAGCTAAGCTGGGCTACAGGGCAGGGAGCAAGTTCTCTCAGCATAGGGGCCTCTGCGCAGCAAAGATAGGTTTCATTATCTCACGTTTAGTTATTTGTTTGGAATCATGGCTTGCAGCTCTCCGGAGTAAAAGGGATCATTTAGGGAGAAAGGAATCTTGTTTGGGGCCCTAGTGCTGGGAGTACTGGGAAGAGCTCCCTACCCCCTTTCCATCTTTGTCCTGTATTTTGGGGAGATGACAGGTGCTCATAGGGAGGCAGGAATGATGAGACTGGGAATCAGAGTTCCCCCAGAGCTGCAGACTCATCCCCAGGGCAGGCCTGTCTCTGATGCATCCCTGCTGCTCTGGAAGCTGCAAGGTGATGCTGAGCCTACCAACAGTGGAATCGGAGTATAGAGACCAGTGGAGAGGGACCCAAGGGAGAGGGCGCCAAGGAGCTGAACCCAATGGCTTAGAAGCTCCAGAGCCAGGAGGTATCTGCCTTCTCCTCTCACTTCCTGCTCTCAGGATCCCCCTTGGCCCTTTCCTGCCATAACCCCAACCCCCTGACCCAGAGCCTCAGGGAAGCCACACCCCACCATAGCAGGGAGGCCCCTCCTGATCAGGACCCTGGAATCTGGTCTCCGGAGGACCAGTGAGAGAGTGAGAGAGAGAGAGAGAGATTGAGGCTTTGTATCATAACCCCCGCATCCTCACTCTTCCTGTCCATTCCAACCTCTGTACCTAGTGTTGGCCTTGTGGGACAGGACCTTACGGACAAGCCAAGCCCCTGCTGTTGCCCAAATCCCAGTCCCTCTAGATCAGTGGTGTTCAGGATTAGTGAGAGGCTACCAGAAAGGGGAATAATGTGAATTGGGGAGCAGAGGGGCTCCCTCTCTGCTTGTCTTGGGTTTAAGGTCCTGTCCTGCTAGCCAGTTTTGAGACCTTTAGTCTTCAGCCATACTGTGTCAAAGTGGAAAGGACATTCCACAGTCATCTGCTATATTACCTCCACCCACCATCACCAAACCTCCTTTCCTGGCTGGCCTAAACCTGATGCCCAATCCCACGGTTTTGTTCTTTTGGCCTAATTGATTGGCCTCTTGGCCAAACATAGTTGGGCGCACCACATGGCTGAGCGAGGGGAGTACACGGTACCACTTGGTGTTTCATTGTTTCAGTTCCATTTGCCCACATTGCCGCTTCTAGGTCACCTTCAAGAACCAACCCAACTGCCCCACCAACCTTTTCCCAACCCCATGGTCCACCCCAATCTTCACTCCCAGAAAACCCCATTGTGTGGGTGCCTGGAATATTCTGGACTCCTAGAAGCCCAAATCTGCTTGCTTCTTGTACCCCTCCTGATAACAATGAGGCATATGTTGGGTTTGTGGTCCAACTCCCTCCCTCCCAGCCAGACTTTGAGATCCTTGATGGCAGGAGACTGAATCTGGGGATTCCATCCACCTTGGACCTGCCCAAGCCTGGGGGATACCCAGCTCCCACCAAATATTGGTTGAATGAGTTTTCATAGAGTAAATGGGATATAAATGATTGTGTAACATGGAGGGAAATATTTTTGGCTTGGATTGTCCCCCACTCAGAGGAGTTTAGAGACTATGAGAACCCAAGAGGGCAGTGAAGCAGAGTTTGCCATGACAGTCCAGGCTCTAATCTTGTGCCCGACCCCCTTCTGGGACACTGCACTTTGGCAAGGAAGTCACTCTGGGGGTCTCAAACCCCCAGCCAGCTGGGCCAATGTCTTCTCACCTGGAGCTGGAAGCAGCTGGTCCTTGAAGTCCCCTCCACAGAAAGAATGCCTGTCTTCAAAGCCTGATCTACACAGTACCCTGAATTCTGAATTCCTGTTCACTGCCCATACAGTCTGGGTCCAGGTTTATTTTGTCTCCAGCGGAAGGGGAAGGGATTATTCTACCAAAACTCTGCTTGCCACTCCCCCAGCTTACAGAATATTCCAGACAAAGAGCAGAGAAAGAACATTGCATGAATTGCCACAATAAGGGGATCCTGTAGACCCAAACAAAACGAGTTATTCCTTAGCAAGAGAGAATAATTCACTTAAACCCCCAAAGGCTCAATTGGATTCAATCTGGATTGTTTTGGTAGCCCTATTCCCTTCCAGATTATTTGCATAAGTACTAGCATTGGCCCTCAGGCCACAGTTCCTTCAGAGAAAAGGGTCTGACACCACTTGAGACGAGTTAACTTGACCAGCAGTCCAAATCAATTTTTTCATTTTGTGTCCCATAGAGACCTGCTACTCTGACACTCTGTGTGGAATTTGAAGAGTATTTCTTCTGCTATAGAAGTGGATTGCAATAGATGACCTCTTGCCACCCTGGCTGAGCCAGGACTGCCCACTTGGTTTCTATGTTCTGCGCTGGGCCACAGTCTGTAGTAGCAACAATAACCATGACAGTAGATACCATAAGCTCTTACCCCATGCCTGGATCCAGGCTAAGAGTTTTATTCATTTCATTTATACTTACTTAGACCCAATCCTTTGAGGTAGCTACTGCTATTACCCCTATTTTACATACATGGAAAAGGAGGCTCAGAGAAGTTAAGTAACCCACCCAGAATCACACAGACCATTTTGGAGTAATCAGGATTGGAACACCGGTTTTTTTCTGACTCAAGTTTATGCCCTTAATCCCTGAATCAGGGGGTTCTTAACCAGAGGTCCCCAAGGGCTCTTTGAATATGCAGCAGGGGCTGTACAGACCCTAGAAATTGTGTGTAAAGTTGTTTATGTATGTCTAGGTGGGCACATTTTTCTGGGAGCAATATTATATAACAATGGGATTCTCAAAGGGGGTGGAGATACAGAAAGGTAAAGGGCAGAATCAGGCCACTGGGGAAGGGGAAGAGAAGCTGCCTCCTCCCAGGCCTGGGAGCAGGGAGCTGGCTGTTCCAAAATTCAGGCTGGGCTCCAAGCCTACTTCTGGACCTGCCCTGTTTTCTCTGGCCACACCCTAGAGGTTAGCTCTAGGACCTAACCTTTGGCTGGCAAGGAGAGGTGGGGCAGGACACTACTTTAGAGAGCCCCCTCCCAGCTTCTCCCCTCCCACTTCTTTTGTGAACTGAATTCCTTCAGAGCATAGTGACAATGTACCTGGCCCCCCCATTGGCCAACCTCTTCCTGTCACCTCAGCTTGGCATGAAGAGAGGGGACTGATTGTCTTTTGGAAGTGTGGAGGGCATAGAAAGACCACCAAATGACAGAGACAGGCAAGAAGGAGAAGAGAGGGTTTCCAGGAGGTGCTTAAGGCCCAGGTGCCCTTGCTCTGCACACTCCAGAACAGCCTTCTCTTTTGGTCTCAAGCCTTTGCTCTCCTCATCCTGGGGCTGGAATGGTCTCTGATCCTTTCCTTTCTGGCACCTCTTGCTCTGTCCCACTCATCTCCTTGAGGATATTTTCCCTGCCCTGTTCAGCTACTCTGTGCTCCTTAACATACCCCTACCCACCTTGAAGTCACTGTCACATTGCTTGGAATGTGTCAGTTTGTCTATCTGTCCTGCTTCTTTCTTCATCTGGTTGTGAACTTGGGGAGGAAAGGACATGAATGTCCTTTCCATGCCCCTATTCCAGCCTGGCATATACCAAGAGCTCCCCAAGCATTTGTTGACTAAATAAACTAAATGAATAATTAAGGGACAGAGAGACAGGCAAAGAACTTAGCCTGTGTCTCAGAGACAGGACCAAGGTTGCAAGAGAAGGATATGTGCATTATTTTTGCCAGCAGCCTGCAAATGTTTAAGGTTTTTTTTTTTTTTTTTTGAGACAAGGTCTCTCTCTCCATCTCTCTGTGTCACCCAGGCTAGAGTGCAGTGGTATCATCATAGTTCACTGCAACCTCAAACTCTTGGGCTCATACCATTCTCTTACCTCAGCCTCCCAAGCAGCTGGGACTACAGGGGCCTGCCACCACAATCAGCTAATTTTTCTATTTTTTGTAGAGTCAAGGGCTCCAGGGATTGCTCTTGCTCAGGCTGGTCCTGAATTCCTGGTCTCACCTCAGCTTCCCAAAGTGCTAGGATTATAGGTGTGAGCCACTGCACCTGGCCAAGACCTCATTCTTTAATGCCTTTTGGATATGGGTGGGAGTTCCCTGGGTTCTGGATCAGCTGTGATGCTACCGCCTGACTCAGGAATGGACTTTGTTCACTTTTTTTTTTTTATTTAAAGCAAGATCAAGCTCCCATTGTGTGTTGGGCCCAGAAGCAGAGAGAACAGACAGAAGACAGGAGTGATGGGCAGCAGGAGTGGCAGAAAACAGACACCAACTCCCTACCCCAGTAGCCCTGGGTCTGTGAAGAGAGCACAGGAACCTAAGTGTGTGTATATATGTGTGTGTGGGTGTGGGGGTCTGGTTCCCAATGGAGGTGGCCTTTGAGGTTGAACTTTGAAAAACCAGAAGCATTTGGGTAGGGGCAAATTCAGGGACCACCCTGGAGGCAAGAAGAATGGCCAAGCAGCAGGCCAAAGGTACCAGCCCAGAAGAGGAGCCAGAGTCCCCCACACCACCTCCCTCAGTTGCCCTGCCAGTGAGCTGCTGGCTTAAAGGAAGAACCCTTAGTCCCTGTGCAACCCCAGCAGGCCCGCCGCCTGGGAGCAGGGACTGCTGGGCTCCTGAAATATTTAGGGCGAGAGGGGGTTGTTGAAAGAGGCTGCATTCCCACCATTGTGGCTCCCGGGCCTACAGTGGGGTTCCATTCTCCTTGCCCCCCTCCAAGAGCTGACCTTCTCTCTTACTAACCTTGTCGGTCCTGGAACTCCCAGGTCTGAGCAAAACCACTAAGGTAGCTCATCCGTTCCCACAGGTCTCACCGGCCTGCGCTAGGCCAGGCGGAAAGGCAGAAGGACTGGGATCAGACGCACCGGGATCAAAGAGGGACAGGCAAGGAGTCCGAGGAGCCGGCCCGCCCCGCCTAGGCGGACGCGGGAAAGGCCTGAGTCAGGCTTCTCGTAATAAACTGCACGTGAATAATTCAGCAGCCGCGCGGGGGCTCATTGCATTAGCGCTGCTGCTGTGCGTGGCGTCCCTCGCGTCCCCTGGAGGGGAGGAGGCCACTAACGTGCTTGAAGAGGGGAGCCGGGTAGAAGACCCCCTGCTCGCCCCTATCCTAGATTCTGCCCTAGTCGAATTCTGGGAACCTCCCTGTTCCCCATCCCCTGGGGTCCCACCGGTCAGAGGGCCTCCTTGCTGGGCAGTGCTGCCCCCAGCTAAGCCGCTCCAGTTCCCCAGGACTAGGGGCAGAAGACAGACAGCCGGACCAAGGCCAGAATTAGGGGTGGGGACCCCTGACCTGCAGAAAACCTGGCCTCCGCGGTGCCCGACCACGCAAGGAACGCGGCGGCGTGGCAGTAAGCTCAGTGGAGAAGGCAGGCTGGATCTGCGCTTAGAGCCCAGATCCCCTGGGGCTGCTTTGTCCCGGCCGGGATTTTCCTTGCTGTGGACGGGATGCGCCAGGGAAGCCGCAGGGGCCTCCACCCTCTCCGGACTCCCAGGTCCCCAGATCTCTGCCTCTCGTGGACCCGCGGATCCCCTTACCGCCACGTCAGACGCCTCTGTTACCCGAGGCCCCTAGAGCTCGCCGGGGCGCGCAGAAAGAGAGCCCCAGTTTGCTGGGCCTGGGAGAGAGCTAAGCACGTAGCGCCCGCAGCCTCATTTTGTTTGAGCAGAACCAGGTCCCTTTGGCTTTTTCCGGTTCCCACGTGCCCCCGGGTTCCTGATCTTGAGGGATCGCGCTCATCTCATCTCACACCCACCAACTTGATTCCTCCAGTCCCACCCCGCCCTCTTCACTTCCATCAGGTCGACCCCTCCTCCCTTCCGCCGCTCGCTCCTTCGCAGCCTCCCTGCTCCTACCAGGCGAACCTCAGGCCCAGACCCTCGCCCTGGCTCCGCTGTCCTGCAGAGCCCGCGCACCAGGCCCCAGACCCGGTCTTCACGGGTATCGCGCGCAGCCACGTCCACATCCGAAGCCTGGAGGGAGGCAATTCCCCCCATCGTCCTCTTTTGCTGCCTCCACCTCTTCCTCTTCCTCATCCCTGGGCCTCACGCTTTTCTTTCTCATCCGTTTTTGTTTGTTTCGTTTGGTGAGGTGTGGCCGGCCGGCGCCCTGGTCCGGGGAGGCCTGGACTTCCTCTTGCCTCTCCGTGGCCTCAGCCCGGGGGCTGGGTTGGCGGCCACATCTGGAAGGGCTTCCCGGCGGCTGCAGCAGGGAGGCTCGGGTGTCTGCGCCGGGCAAGTGCGGTGGGCTGACGGCTCCCGGACCTCAGAAGGCTCCGCTTCCCGCCAACTGCGTGATCTTGGGTAAGTCTTTCAACCTCTCCGAGCCTCAACAGTGGTAAAAGCAAGAGCGTGGTGACAGGAGATTAAGCCTTTTCATTCGTTTGGGAAAGACGGGCCTAAGCAGGAAGTGAGGTTCGGGACAATTCTGGGTCTGAAAGGGTCATTTAGTTTAACGAATATTTCGGGAGCAGCTAGTAGCTGCTTTTTTCTTTCTTTCTTACAGCCAAGGGGGTGCCAGGTTAGAAATCTTCCCTCCAGTCCTCACCCTGTCTCCGTTTTGCTGAAGAAGAAACACGTTAAGGTCGCGTCGTGCTGGTCAACGCCACAGGTGGGATTCGAACGCAGGTTGGGTTCAGAGCCGCTCGTGTGTTTAAGCCCCGCAGCCGCACCGTGGGCGGGTGAATTGAGTCCCCGCAAGGCCCTGGGCGACCTAAATGGAGAGGGGTTGGGCTGAATCTCCAGGCGTTCCTTTTATTCCCCTGCCCTGGGAAAGCTTTGAAATTCTTATTTTCAGGTAAACGATTTTGGCAGTGCCCAGAGAAGGATGGAAGCAAGACCCAAGGAGTAATTTCCGGCATGTCAAGGGGGAACCCCTGACGTGGGGAGGTGAGGGCAACTTTCCCCCAAACCCAGTGGAGCGGAGGCGGGCCAAGCTAGCGGCCACCACTCTTGGTTTTGTTCTCTGTCCATTTGCTCGTGAGTTTGTCCCGGGGAATCCTGGGCCAAGGGGCAGAAGGAGCGGGGAAGAAGGTGCACCGCCCTGTCGGGGCAGACAGGAGGCCTAGACGATCCCCCCACTTTGTCCCTCTCCAAGGGTATCTCTCTGAAGTCGGCTCCTCTTAGCTGCAGAGAGGAGTGGCTGGCTGTAGGGGAGCCGAGTGGAAGCCAGGGCCTGGGACCCTCTGGTCGGGCAGGGAGGAGCTGGAGCCCGGCTCCCTGGCGACCGTGTCCTGAGCTCCAGCGGCGGGGTCGCCCCGTGGCAGCCACGACAGGCCAAGCGCCCCTCGCCACAAGTCCCATTACGTTGTATTTATGTTTCATTTTATTGTTTTTCCCCCTCTCTTATTATTGTCTCACTCTGGGGGAGGCAAAGGATATAATATATTCATCTTTATTATACCAAATCTGTGTGTAGCATTTAATAAAACGCTGTTTCCACACAGCCAGGGATATTCTTAAGTTAATGCTCCTGTACTGAGGGTGCCTCTGCGACAGCGCCTGCTGCTGGCGGGTCACGGGAAGCGCAGGTCCTCTCCGCCGCGCTCCCCGCGCCCACCCTGCGCCCTCGGTGCCCTCCTCACCGGGACGTCCCGTGGGTGTCCTAGCCCGTTTCTCAGTGAACCCTCTGCCTCCAGCCTGGGAGGCGGGGCTCGGAAGCGCCGAATTCATCGCTGCCGCCTCTTCCCCTCCACTCCCCACGCATTTCTAACCCATTGTGGGCCTTGGCTTGCCCCTATGAAAATGGGAAGAATTCCATCGCTGTCTCCCTCGCAGGGCTCTTAGGAGGCTGAAGACTCAGTGAGGGTGGACAGGGCTTTATAAACAGGAAAGGAAAAATTGAGGATTTGTCGGGATGGGATCAAGGAGGGCCAGAGAGAAACAAGGAGGCCGCAGGAGTGGTTTCAAGAAGCATAGACCAAGCTGGCCTCCAAGGGAACAGATAAAGAGCTTGCCTTTGAGCAGAGCCAAGAAGCTTTTGGCTGCCTGGGCCTCACTCTTGGCTATGAAGACTACTGAACCTATCACGGTTGGTCCTCACATAATCCTCCCTGTAGGTAGGAAATTAGCTTTTCCAAGTCCACTTTTACAGCTAGCAAATCGTAGCTCAGAAAAATCAAGTGGCTTGTTTCAGGTCACTCAGATAGGAAGAAGTATAGCCGATCACACTTGTCCAGCCTCCGCACTTCTCCCACCTCCTACCCCCGATTCTCCAGGACTTACTATATTCAGGCCTACTTCTCAGTGTCCTTTAGAGCCCACTGCCTGGGTTCTTTTAGGGCCGAGATTTGGGCATACCAGCCTTACTTAGGCTTCCTGTACCAGTGTTGTGGGGAAAGGAGTTGGGGCAACCAGGCCAGGCAGAATGCGTTGTTCAAGAAAAGCTTGAAGTGGGCAAACTGGGTCTCCCTGGTTAGGATTAATAGCCCCCTATAATTCTCAGTCCTTCTCTGCCCCCATCACCCCATCTTTGGAGGTGGGGGCTACCCCAGATCACATCCTGTAGGCTGCTGGTGGGAGCTTATTTGGAGGCTGAAGGTACTGAAGAAATCTGACAGCTCCACCCTGATGCTGGCTAGGGGAGGAGGGTACAGACTAATTTCATAGCAGGGCTGGGCCTAGGGAGAGGGGAGGAGGTGCCTAGGGCCCAAAATCTAAGGAGCCACTTGCTCCCAGTGCTGTGTGTGACTCTTTGAGTTTTGTGTCTTAGGCATCTCACTCACTTTTACCCTGGTCCCAGCTCTGCTGTGTGATCTGGCGGGGATGGAACCATGAACAGTGAATTGCAGAGAGGGGACAGGGAGGCTTATTTCAGTTTACCCTTGTCAATGACTTTCTGAAGGGTTAGGGAGGCTGAGACAGGAGGATTGCTTGAGCCCAGGAGTTTAAGGTTGAAGTGAGCTATGATGATGCCACTGCACTTTAACCAGGGCAACAGAGTGAGACCCTGTCAAAAAAAAAAAAGTCAACAGTGGAATGAGCTATGTGGGCATGAGCTTCCTCCAACAGGTGAAGTATTCAAACAGGGCTTAGAAACTGCCAAGAAGGATAATAATCACAGTCTTATCATCATCTTCATCATCATTTTATTATCACTTTGTGTTAAGTAAGAGATTTACTCACATTGTTTCATTTAATGTATATAAATGTGTTTTGGCAGAGGAGAGGTTATCAGAGTCTCTGACCTTTTGGGTCCGTTCCAGCTCTGAGAGTCTATTGTTACATAAAACAAAGATCATTTCTGTTGATTTTGGCTGGTTCATTGCATTGTAGTTTTTACTTATGGATTTATGTCATGGTCTTTACTAACAGGTAACCTCTTGGAGAGCAGGGACTGTGTCTAATCTCATTTTTTTTTCAATGATTCCCTTTCCTATTCCACGCTGAACACAGGCCTGGGCACACAGCAAGCAGGTGTTTAATAAATGTATACTGAAGCTGGGTGTGGTGGCCCACTCCTATAATCCTAGCACTCTGGGAGGTTGAGGCAGGAGGATTGCTTGAGGTCAGGAGTTCAGCCTGAGCAAGAGGGAGACTCCGTCTCTACTAAAAATAGAAAAAATTAGCCAAGCATGGTTCTGTGTGCCTGTAGTCCCAACTACTTGGGAGGCTGAGGCAGGAGAATCGCTTGAGCCCAAGAGTTTGAGGTTGCTGTGAACTAGGCTGAAGCCATGGCACTCTAGCCCGGGTGACAAAGTGAGACTCTGTCTCAAAAAAAAAAAATGTATGTTGAACAAACATGTCAGTAAACCAATGTCTAAAAGCTCTCTGTCCACCTGTGGCCATCTGCTTTCTAGGCTGTGACTGGCAGAGCCATTAGGGTGACCTCTGCAGTCATTGTCCCTCTCCCCCCACAGCTAAACTGAGTCTAGGTAGACACTTCTGGAGCCTCCCGTGACATCACACACCTAGCCTTGAGCTAGTTTGTGGGTAAGCCAAGAGCCAGCCTGCGCAGGAGGATCACAAGACTCATGCTGGACAAACTATGAGAAGCCATTCATGTTGAGGAGGGAGCTTCTTTTTGGAAGATCAGAGCAGAGAAGGGCCCTGTAGGCAGAGAAGTCTGCCTGGCAGAGATGCGACTAGAGCTAGCCCTTGAAGGATGGCCAGAATTGAGTGGTCAAAGGGAAGAAATGGAGTAGTCTAGGTTAGAATAAAGGGGCAGCAAGAGCAAAGGGACAGAGGCAGGAATGCCACAATAGTTTGGTTGATAGGCAGGCTGGCCTGGCTAGAACACCAGAGAAAGACATTTATGCCTAAGTGTCCAGGCCCAGAGGCAGACAACAGAAAATGGGGTTCAGAAATCAGGGTCCACATCCTAGAGCCTGGAAACCAGAGTCTAGAACTCAGAAACCAAGGCCGAAGTCCAGGACCCAGTCTTGTCCAAAGCTATCCGCTCAGCTGGTATAAGAAGCCACCTTGGGGACTCCTGACTCAAGGTGCATGACCTCACTGGGAAACAAGACAGACTCTTCTAATTGGCTTGGCCCATGAAATCTAAGGCCTGGCCCAAGCCCAGGACCAGCCTGGGTCTGCCTGAGGCCTGGCCCCCAGGACTGGCAAGAGCAGCTGTCTTCAGCCCCCTAGTTCAGAGCCTGAAGCCTGGTGTTATCTGCAGCCCAGCAGGCACCCTGGGCTGGGGCAGGAGTCACCCACCAATATATACCCTCACTATACCCCATCTTCCCTTCTACTCACTGATACAGGTGGGATCTGAGATTATAGGCTGGACCTGGCTGGGCCAGGCCGCTGGAGGGTGGAGCTATGGTGCTACAGCAGCGGTGCCAAACGAGCCAGCGTGTAGGCGTTGCTGCGACGGCCTGTCACGGGGCGCAAGCCTGCCAAGGAGCCGGAGCGCTGTGCCGCGTGGAGGGTGTCAGGGGTGGTATTGTCAGCGCACAAATGCTCAACTTTATGTACTTTTAACTAGAGGTGTAACAGATGGCCCCGTTTCTGTCCAAGCCAGGGAGACTGGTGCCCATTCCGGCTGCAGCCAATCAATCCCGCCACTCTGGGGGGAGCTACAAGCTGGGCTGGGAGGCCTGGAGCCAGCAATCGCGCAAGGCTGTCTGCTCGGGCTGGCCCAGCACTGCCTCCGCCAGCCGCTCAGCCACGGGCCCAGGGAGGCAGGAGGGCAGGCAAGTGGCAGCTATGCCCAGAGCCTGGTCAGAGGCCTGTGTGGGAGGGAGAACCTGGACCCGCCTATCAGCCCCCAAATGGCCAATGAAGACAATCAAGTCCCCACCCCACCCCATTTTGTCATTTTTCTCCTGTGGTCCCTGCTCAGTACCTAACCCTCAAATCTCTAGCCTGCAGAAGCTCCAGCTCCATAACCCTGTAGTGTCTTGCATTGTGGACACCAGAAATTGCTCAGGACTGGGGGTAGGTAGTGGTACCACTGGGAAAAATAGTCATAGGACTGTGAAAGGCTTCAAGAAATGCCCCAGAGAGCCAGAGAACAAGAGAAAACAGCAGGACTCAGAGGTCCCAGAGCTGGGAGAAACTGTGAATTAATCTATTCTTATATTCATGTAGTCAGTCAGCAAACATTTAGTGAAAGCCTATTATGAGCTAAATCTTAAGGCTCATAAAATCTCCAAAAGGACCGTGGACACACAGAACAAGATCATTTAACTGCCTGGGAGATCCAGGGAAGATTCCAGCAAGGGGCTGGCTCTGAGCTGGGTTTTAAGATAGGTAGGAGTTTTTGTTGGAGGTGAGGCAGAGAAGGACATGTGAGGGGGAGAGACAGCATGCACAGAGACATCAGAGATACAGTAAGAAAGGACGTGGTGAAGGCAAGGCACCACTGTCTACCCCCAGTCTGGAAAGACATGAGTGGGACTGGGGTTTGGATATGGGAGGAGTGGGGAGGATGAGGCTGGACAGGGGAGGGCCTGGCAAGCTGACCCAGCAGGCCTCTTCCCTCACTTGCCCCTTTTGTCACCTTCGGCCTCTTATCCCGGGGCCAGAGGGAGAAAGGAAAGGAAGAGGCAAGGCCTAGCTGTGTGTAGGCAAGGCTGGAACTCAGGGAGGGGACCCTACAGCATCAGTCCTCCAGAGCGATCCTAGTTCTGACCTTCCTTCTTTCCTGCATTGAGGGACAGGGCCATGGACCAACGGGCTGACTCTCCCCTAGCCATGTACCCCATGGACTTCTGAGTCTCCTAAAAGCAGCCTTTCTGTAGGTTTCCTAGAAAGGATTTGGACTCTTATTCATTCATTCATTCATTCAGCAAGCACTGAGCATCAGCTGTGTTCAAGGTCCAGGCAGGATACTCAGATAGACAGACCATTATTCTGGACTTTAAGGAGCTCACATCCAGACACAAGAGGATGACAGGAGACTGGGCAGAGTCCTTCCCTTTGCAAGATCCCTTGAGTAATCACAAGAAAAAGGAAGGCCTTTCATATTGAAGCATGCGGTTTGTCATTGGAACTGAGTTCAGAAAGCACACAGGGAGTGAAGCAGCTCTGGGAACCAACTTCTCTCTCATGGTAAGGTGGAAAGGCACCCCCCAAGGTCTCTCTTTTCTATGTCTGTCTCTTCTTCTTCTTCTTCTTCTTCTTCTTCTTCTTCTTCTTCTTCTTCTTCTTCTTCTTCTTCTTCTTCTTCTTCTTCTTCTTCTTTTGAGACATACTCTCACTCTGTCACCCCAGATAGAGTGCAGTGGTGGCATCATAGCTCACTGCAACCTCAAACTCCTGCGCTTAAGTGATCCTCCTGTCTCAGCCTTTCAACATCCTGAATAGCTGGGACTACAGGTATGTGCCATCATGCCCAGCTAATGTTTTCTGTTTTGGGTAGAGACAGATTCTTGCTCTTGCTCTGGCTGGTTTTCAACTTACGACCTCAAGGGATCCTCCCTCCTTACTTTCCAGAGTGTTAGGATTATGGGCGTGAGCCACTGTGCCCTGCCTCTTCATTATTATTAATGAAATTTATAATTATTATAGTAGGAGGAATTAATGTTAACAAGTTCTGAGCCAGACCCATTGGTTTCCATGCTTATCTCAGTTAATCCTCTTAAGAACACTGTGAAGTCAGCTAATATCATTATCCCCACTTTACTTATGAGAACAATGAGGCGCAAGGAGCTTAGGTAACCTGCCCCAGGTTCCCAGGTTCAAGCCAGTAAGTGGTGCAGTAAGGATTCTCACTCAGGTCAGCCACCCAAGCCCCAGCTCATAACTGTTTCTGACCCCCATGCAGCATGAGAGCTTCCTGGGTTTCCTCATAATTTCTCATAACCGTGACTTGCATTTGACCAGCCGGCCTCTCTGAGTCGCTCTCTACATCACCTCCACTAACTGCACTAATCTCTCAGTATTTCATAGTTCAAATTCCCAGGAGAGGAAATTGGATTGGCCCAGCTCATCTTTTAATGCCAGGCCACATCGTAAGCAGCTGCCCAGCCAAAGAGCTGGCTGGGAGTGGAGCTGTGTGCACAGTCACTGATCAGCGTCTTTGAGAGAGCAAAGCGCAGAGATGATATTCTAGTAAGGAGGAAATGCAAAGTGCAGAAAGAAGATGAGGGGAGGCTTTATGGAGAATAGTTTGTGGTTTGGGTCTTGAAATAAAGACAGGATTGGGGAGCAGAGCTGGAGACAAGGAATTCCTGAAGGAAGAATCAGAGTGAACATAGGCACAGAAGCAGGAGAGCATGAGTCATGTTTGGGGACCAACACAGAGTTCTGGTTTTTAGGAGAGTGGGGCGCATGGAGGGGGCAGCGGAGAGGCTAGAGGGTAAGAATTAACTGCCAGCACAAGGAGTCTGAACTTAACTCAGTGGGAGTCATGGAAGGTCTTTGAAAAGGAGAGGGATGTGATTAGAGATGTGCTTTAGGTAGGGTAACCATGTGCCCAGGGCAGTTCCATTTTATGTCTATTGTCCCTGTGCAATTATTTTTTATTTTAAGTCATTATTTTACAGAGCCTCCTTTTACTCTCAAAAGCTTCCTGGTTTGAATGCTAAAGTATATGGCCACCCCAGCTTTAGGGTGGGCTGTTGCTATGGTAGGATTAGCATGAATGGAGCAAGATGAGAGGCAAGATGGTCATGAATGAGGATATTGCCATAGTCCAGGCAAGGAAGGCCAGGACCAGTGGGGGCAGAGATGATAGCACACAAAGGGATGCAAGCAAGAAATGGGGGCCTGGTGGTTGAATGGATTTGGGAGATGAGGAAGGAGGAAGGTGGCGTCCAAATGACTCCTAAGTGTTAAGACTGATTGTTTGACAGAATGGTGGGAGTCTGAAGGCGAGGCTTGGGGCTAGAGATAGTGACTGTGGTTACCATGAGTTTGAGGAGCTCCTGGGACATCCACTCCGAGATGCTCAGCAGGAAGTTGGACATTCCAGACTAGAACTCAGAAGCCATCAGTGAGATTCTTCCAAGCAGATGGCCACTTAAAGCCAAGGAAGTGGAGCACTTGTCAGAGAGTAGGCAGAGTAATACGGGCTAGAAGTGGGATCCTGGGAGGTCCCTATATTGAGGAAGAAGGAGGAAGGAAAGAAGTCAGAGGAGACCAAAAAGGGACGTTACGAGGAAAACAAGGGGAGTGTGTGGCCTGGAGATTGTGGAAGTTTTTTAGGAAGGAATTGGTATCAAATTCTGTAGAGACGCCAGTGGGTTTGGTTGTTTGGAGGTCACAGATAACTATAAGAGACTACAGCCGGGACATTGAGTGAAGGGTGAATGGCAAAGAATTAGAGGTGATGAGGGTGATTACTCACTTAAAAAGTTTGTTCAGGGCCGGGCGCGGTGGCTCACGCCTGTAATCCTAGCATTCTGGGAGGCCGAGGCGGGCGGATAGCTCAAGGTCAGGAGTTCGAAACCAGCCTGAGCAAGAGCAAGACCCCCGTCTCTACTAAAAATAGAAAGAAATTAATTGGACAATTAGAAATATATAGAAAAAATTAGCTGGGCATGGTGGCACATGCCTGTAGTCCCAGCTACTTGGGAGGCTGAGGCAGAAGGATTGCTTGAGCCCAGGAGTTTGAGGTTGCTGTGAGCTAGGCTGACGCCACGGCACTCTAACCCAGGCAACAGAGCGAGACTCTGTCTCAGAAAAAAAAAAGTTTGTTCAGAAGAAAGGAGGGAGGGAGAGCCAAAAGGGACAAGATGTAGGAGAAGATGCTCCACGGAGAAAGTTCTGGGAAGACACAGGAGATGTTGGGTCTTTGGTAAGGAGAAGGAACTCTTTTCAGAGATGGGGGCAAGAAAGAGGGTAGGCAATGATCCAGGGAAATCCTGGGGTGGACCAGTGGGTTTGGGGATAGGTACAGAGAGGAGCATTATGTGAAGAATAGGCTCCGTATTCCTGGTCAAGATAGAGGGACAGTCCTCTCTAAGCGGAGTGCAGGGAGTTGAAGGCTTGCAGAGAAAGTCTGTGTGGTTGTGGAATTGTAATGGGGAGTCACTTGTAGGCAAAGAGAAAGTCTCTCCACCTGCTGATGAGGGCAGTTGAGGCAGCAGAAATGCGCCAAGTTTTTTTTTTACCCTCTCTAATGTGCCCAGGAGCCGGAGCCAGAAAAGTGAATGGCAGGGCTGGAGATGGGTAGGCAGGATGGCAGGAAGCACGGGGTTAAAGAGGCTGATATGGAGCTGGGGTAGGAAGGAAGAAAATAAAGCCAGAGTGGGGGTGATGGGCTGGGAGAAAGTGGAGGGATTCAGGGGACTAGAGAACCATTTGGCAAGAACTGGGAATGAGGGAATAAACAAAGGGAGAGGACAGGAGCTTGGGCTCCAAGAAGAGAATTTCAGATCCTGAAATTCTAGAGTTTCCTGGGGGTGAGGGGTGGTCATGCCAATTACTGGCTGGACAGGAAGTGAAAGATCTCACCCAGAACGGCTGGGCTCAAGACCTTCCGGTCCTCAGCAACCCCATGTCACGGACTGAGGGGGATGGCGGGGGTGGCAGGGGCCAAAGCTGCTCTCGGTGATTCTCAGGTTTGAATTATTTTAAATTACACAAGTAGTGTATGTTCCTTTATCTTAAAAATTAAAATAATCAAGATAAAATGAAATGGTTTATTATCTCATCCCAGAAATTGCCAATGTTGAATACTCTCCCACATCTTGATGTATATATACTTTTTATTTTTTAGCTCATAAACAACAGAAATTTATTGCTTACAATCCTATAGGCTGGGAAGTCCAAGATCAAGGTGCTGGGTGTATTTGGTGTCTGATGAGGACCCTCTTTCTCATAGATGGCACCTTCTAGCTATGTACTCACATGGAGGAAGGACTCTATATACCTTTTGCAAAACCAAAATTGGGGATCACATTATATGTACCTAAGGGTTTTTAAAAGAAGCTTTTAATTTTGAAATGATTTTAGATATACAGAAAACTTGCAGTGATAATACAGAGCACTTCCTTTTGCACAGTTTCCTCTGATGTTAACATCTTACATTACCATGGTACATTTGTCAGAGCTAAAAAACCAGCACTGGTATGCTCTTATTAACCAAACTCCAGACTTTATTTGGCTTTCACGAGTTTTCCCACTAATGTCCTTTTCTTATTCCAGGATCCAATCCAGGATACCACATTGCATTTAGTATACACACTGTTTTGCAACCTGCTTGTCCTACTCAACGGTATGTTGTGAATGCTTTTCAATGATGCTAAACATTCTTCCACATCATCATTTTAATGGCTACATGGTACTCTGTTGATGGTTGTACCATTGCCAGTCCCTACTGTGGGATGTTTAGATTGTTTCCAATTTTTCACTCTTATGAACAAGGCTGGGATGAGCCGCTTGAAGCTAAATCGTCTGAACTATCCTTGTGAATTTCCTTACAATAAATTCCCAAACATGGCATTGCTGGGGCAAGGGAGATACACCTTGTGGGGGCTGTAGATACATCTTACCCAGCTTCCCTCCTGAGAGGTTGTCCTAATTTACCCTCATACCAGCTATCACTCAGGCTTTTTTTTTTAAAGTTTATGATGGGGAGGGGTATGGATGCAGACAGACCCTTAAGAGGGGCTGTCTCCCAATGCCAGGCTTCCCAATGCCATATCCTATCTCTCTACTCTCAGCTCTTCTCTAGGTCACAGGGTCCAAGTTGGCCCTGAACAATTTAGGAGGGGGAGGGGTTGGGTGTGGCCAGGCCATGGCCCCTGTGCTCTGGGATACCTCTAGAGCTGGGAGCTGGGGAAGGGGCCTGGGTAGCTGCAGGGACTTTGTTCTATTTCCAGGAGCTGAGCCAGTGGGAGGGAAGGGATGGGGAGAGGCTGTAAGGTGAGAGGGAGCCCTCCACTTCCCCCATGAAAGCTGAGAGGCAGGAGGGCAGCTCCCCGAGCCAGCCAGAGGACAGCAGACGGATTGGGAGAAACGTAACCTCCCCGAGATGCATGCTCCAGTTCAAGCAGGAGGCATTAAGGATGAAATATCTCCCGAGCAACAATTCATCTCTAACTGGGAGGAGAGGGACTGGCTGACATTTAGCTGTGATCAGGGGCTGCACACGCCTGTCTCCAGAAGCCTAACAGGAGCGTGACCGCCTGTGTGTACAAGAGACTCACGAGTGTGTGTGTGTGTGTGTGTGTGTGTGTGTGACAGGATGTGAGGGACCACGTTCAGCTGTAATGAAGCAATGGGTACATGGGTGAGGAACTGTGTGTGTGATGGGACATGAAAGCTTATGTTGACTGTCGTGAGGCTGTGTGCACATGTGACATACATATGTGAGGATCTCTAAGTGCGTGTGAAAGTCGTGTCTGTAATGGGGTGTTGGTGCCTGTGTGTGTACTGAATAGTGTGGGCGATTGTGCGAGTGTATGACTGAGGGTTGTGCAACACTGTCAGTGTGACCGTGAGATTGACCCTGAAGTTGGGCTTCAGCCCTCATGAGATTGGTATGAGAGATAGTAGATGTGAAACTGACCCCCAGACAAAGCTAGATTCCAGGCCACTGCCGGGCCAGGAGGTGCCAGAGTGAGAGTTAGGGAAGGTGCCCCTTCTGCCACAAAGACACTGCCACTAGCCTTGCACAGTCTGCATAACTCCATGTGAAGTCCCTGTGCAGATAGCCTGCTATCTTTTCTCATAATCCGGTGGAATTTTCTCCACCGTGGCACTTACTATGATTTTAATGTCTTTAACAATTTTGGGTAACTATTTGTTTACTATCTCTCTTCCCTGCAAGGCTGCTGCTTGCTCTGGAATCTGACCTCATGAGCAGGCAGTCCCCTGCCTCTGACCTCTGCCCTCTCTCCTAGGGCCTTAGTGCTTCTTCCGTGGGGGTCCCAGCCTGTCTAAAGACTGGCCCAGCAGAGTGAGGAGGCAGAGCTACTTGCTGTGCTCCTGGCTCTGGGAAGCCACACCCTTCTTCTTCCAGGAGGGGAATCAGGACAGGGCCCCAGGTTCCTAGGATAGAGGGGCAAGGCCTGCTCCCCTCTGTCACCATCCTCCCCCAATTTTCAAAGCTGTTTGGCTCCATACATGACTGGAACCAATTGCAGGTAATGTCCCTGTCAGGGCATAGCTGTGCTCATCCATTACCTGCTGGAATCGCACCCTCTTTCCTCGCAGGGTGACTGGCTCAGGCATTCGGTTGACCCTTGATGAGCTAGAAGAGCCAAGGGTATCTTTTCCTTCCTGTCTTCTAAGTGATGCCTTGATTAGACTGCAGCCTCCTTAAGGATAAGAAGTGAGTCTTATTCATCTCTGTGTCACCAAGATCCAGCTCAGTGGTAGTCACTAAATAAAAATGGAACAAATGGACAAATGAGGGGCAGGAAGGAAGAACTGTGTCCCTTTTCTCTGGTGATGGAAGTGGGGAGGAGCTGTGTTTATTAACTGATATGTCTGTGGCCATGATGTCCTCTAGTGGTGGCAAGGGGAAGCTGCTTATTTCCCTCCCACCTGGCCACCTCCCTGAGTCGCTTCATAATCCATTTGCCTCAGCATTGGCGGAGGAGGTGGGGGGGTCATCACTCTTGAGCATTTAGGCTCAATGTGTAGGTGCCCCAAAGTGTAGGTGGCTGTGTGCACATGTCATGGAGCCACCAACTCTCCCCTCAGTGGAGACAGGCTCTGCCCTGGGCAGAGCCCTGTGCCAGGCGCTGGGAAGGGGTCTAGTCTCAAAGCAGATTAAACAGAATCCAGTTCCCTTCTTCCTGTCAATACCTCATCCCCCAGCACTCTGGTAAGTTTTATTCAGATGTGCAAATTGGAGATCTATTTCTTTTGGGTTATATGATCAGATCAAGAGATGTACTTCGGTTGGGAGGCTGAGGCAGGAGGTTTGCTTGAGGCCAGGAATTCAAGACCAGCCTGAGCAACATAGCAAGACCCCATCTCTACAAAAAAATACAAAAATTAGCTGGGAGTGGTGGTGCACCCCTGTAGTCCCAGTTACTTGGGAGGTTGAGGCAGGAGCATCACTTGAGTCCAGGACTTTGAGGTTAGAGGGAGCTATGATGACTCCACCATGCTCTGGCCCAGGTAACAGAGTAAGATCCTATCTTGAGAAAAAAAAAAGTGATGCACTTTGGGATCTGAACTCAATGCAGATGCACACCCTGGATCTGTCTCTCCCCATGCAGGGACCCAAACCATGTGTCACTGGAGGGGTTGACTGCTTGCAGAAAACCTGGTTGCCTGTGCATCCCTGGGAAGGCAAGAGAGTGACTGGAGTGACTTTGGCCAAAGTGGAGGAATGAGGGGAGGTTACAGCTCCTGCTGCCTCTGACACAGTGGTGCCATCAGCAACACTGGAGGAGGTCCCTCTTCCCAAATGCTTCAGACCTAAGATCTTGCTGTCCATGGAAAAGACATGGGAGACACAGGGTATCTCTTGATAGCAAGCCTTCCACAAGAGAGCACAGTGTCTCTGTCTTTTCTGGGGACAACTAGGGAAATATATGAGCCAGAAAAACACCATTGTGAACTCCACTGGACAAACCAGCAGGAGAGCAAAGAGCTTGTCCCCTACCCCCAAGTTTTTCTCCTTCCTCTGACACTTTCTGTGCACCAGTTTTCTATGTTGGTAAGTCTTGCCAGGAAATACCCTTTCCCAGCTTCCTTTGGGCTCAAAAAACCTAGTCCTCAGGAAGCAACTATACAAACCCAGCCAATTCCAAGAAAAGATGCTGGCAGGTTGTTAGTCCCCCTGAGAGGGCAAGGCGATGCTGAGCTCCCCAGGCCTAGCCAGCCAGAGCTCTGTAACTGATGGCAGAATGCCCAGGGCTAAGTGGCCATAATAAGTTAAATACAAACCAAGGGCCCAAAAGCCAGAGCATCCAGGCAGGCAGAAAGAGTTCATGTTTCAATGGACAGCGGTCATGGCAGGGAAGAGTCTAGAATCCAAAAGGTCAAATAAGGCAATGGGAACTTGATCCTGAAGCAAGAATGATTGAGTGAGGGGGATGCTGGCATATAAAGGACACAAGAGGTTATTCTGACCAGGTGAAATTATGGGTATACTCAAAGACTTCTAGATGGGAAAAGGAGAGCTGCGGGTGTCCTTAGAATACTGAGAAGTTAGAGATGTTGGAGGTCCTAATACTTACTATTATGGTTATGGTAGAAGTGGTTGTTGCAGTGAGATTGATAATTATAGTGGTTGTAGTGATTATGGTAATAGCAGGAATGAGGTGATGACTGGTCATGATGTTGCTATGGTTAATGATTGTTGCCATGGTGATAAAGGGAGTAAGTGATGATAGCTATTGTCATGGTGAAGGACCTGGTGATATTGAAGCTCAGAGTAACAGAAACAAATATTTTGGGAGTAAGTGTAGTATCAGTGGATTATGGTGACAATAATTATAGTCACAGTGAAGAGGTGGTTGTGATGGTGGTAGAGATGTTGAATTGTTGTCCAAATGAGGGAGTTGCTGGTAAGGATTACATTGGTAAGTATGAACTCTTTGTGTGATATTATTGTCCTTTCTTTAATCCCAGTAAATGTATGAGATAAACTGATCCTTTAAGTGCAATCAGGAAGAACACGTCTTGGCCCTGGGTCTCCCTGCCTAACACCTCTGTGATCAGACCTGTGCTTTCCTGGTCCACTCTGTTCTGATTAAAAACAGAGTGGAGATTGGACCAATCTCGGTGGCTCCTGCCTATAATCCTAGCATTTGGGGGGCCAAAGCAGGAAGATGGCTTGAGCCCAAGAGTTCGAGACCAGCCTGGGCAACATAGTGTGACCTCGTCTCTATAAAAAATTTAAAAATTAGCTGGGCATGGTGGCACTTGCCTGTAGTCCCAGCTACTTGGGCGGCTGAGGCAGGAGTATCACTTGAGCCCAGAAGCTTGAGGTTGCAGTAAGGTATTAACACGCCACTGTACTCCAGCCTAGACAATAGAGTAAGACACCATCTCTAAAAAAAAAAAAAAATGTGGAGCTTGGAGGTTAACCCACACTCCAGCTTTTTCTTTTCTTTCTCTATCTTCCTAGGGTTCTACTTGTTTCCTAAAATAGTCCTTCTCCAGGGTCCAATATGGTAAACTAAGGCATAGAGGTTTTTCCTCATGGGCTAAAGCCAGAGCACTCTGGGTGTGCCAAGCATCTGGCTAGAAATGGGATGACTCTGCCAAAAGGCCCTCCTTGCAGCAGGAGGAGCAGTGGTTCCTGTAGCTATTATTCTTAACATGGGGCTGGTCCTCAATCCCTAATTGGTTTTCAACCTCTGGCAATTTCCTTAATCTGTTCTGGCTAAACTGTTGCTACTAGCCAAATGTGGCTATTGAGCATTTGAAGTGCAGCTAATCCAATTGAAATGTGAGTGTAAAATACACATTGGATTTTGAAGATTTAGTATGAAAAAAGAATGTCAACTCTTTATATCTTTAATATAAACTTTTTTATATTGTTCACATGTTGAAGTAATGTTTTAAAAATATGGGGTTAAATAAAATATATTATTAAAATTAATTTCACCTGTTTCTTTTTATTTTTAAAACATGTGTCTACAAAAAGATTTTATTTTATTTTATTTTTTGAGACAGAGTCTCGCTCTGTCACCTGGGCTAGAGTGCTGTGGCGTCAGCCTAGCTCACAGCAACCTCAAACTCCTGGGCTCTAGCTATTCTCCTGCCTCAGCCTCCTGAGTAGCTAGGATTACAGGTGTACACCACCACGCCTGGCTAATTTTTCTATTTTTAGTAGAGATGGGTCTCTCTCTTGCTCAGGCTGGTCTTGAACTTCTGAGCTCAATCGATCCTCCGGCCTCGGTCTCCCAGAGTGGTAGGATTATAGACATAAACCAACTTGCCCGGCCTACAGAAAGATTTTAAACAACAGATGTAGTTCACACTGTGTTGTATAGTGCTGCCTTAGCTTGTTTGTTTCTCCTTAGCTCAGGGAAGCAATAGGAAAGAAATGAAACCAATTCCAAAATAACAATGGGTTAAGCACCCAATAAGTTTGTTTCTCTCTCCCATGAAGTCTAAGCAAAAGTGCCTCAGGGCAGATGTGGCAGCTCCACTCCAGTGTCAGGGCCCCAAGTCTCCTTCTTTGATTTGGTTCAAATCAAAGAGCCATTCTCAATACATGGCTTCCATCTTGAGGTCCAAGATGGCTGCTCCAGTTCTCATATCCATTTACACCCAGTGAAAAGGGGATAAGGGGATGTGGAGGGTCAACTCCTTCATAAGGGCAGAGCCCAGAAGATATATATTACTTCTGCTTGCATCTCATTGACCAGAATCTAGTTAGCTGGACACACCTAGCTGCAAGGGAGTCTGGGAAATGTAGTCTTAAACTGGGTGGCTATGTTCCACCTAACACTTGGGGATTTTATTATTAAAAGAAGAAAGGGAGAATGGGTATGGGGGGTGGGAAACAGGGGTGGGGACAAGCAGCAGTTTCTGCCACACCCAAGGAGTTTCATTCCTCCTACAGGTCTGAGGAATGGCAGCAGGAAAGTGAAGCAAATAATCTCCAAGAAAAGCCTGCCCTCTTAAAGAGTCAAGTCCCAGCATATTCTGCTATTCCTTGGTCAGAAAAATTTCAAGAGAGAGAAGAAAGAGGACAGTCTGACAAGAAAGGGAAAAATGGAGAGTGAGTACCTGTGCATGGTGGGGAATAATTATTTGAGTTCTAAACTCTTTTGCTGGAACAGTGTCTATGCTCCCAATAGTTATACTCAAGGTCTTCATGGATCAAGTGACACAGGGACAATGGGTCCAAGCATTTGTTAAGTAGGTTCTGTCTATTAAATGCCTGCTTACCTGCCTTCTTTCCTTCCACCTATGACCTCTTCCACCACTATGAGGTGCCCAAGACTGGCACAAAGGTGGACCCAGGAGACATGCAAGACCTGTATTTAAGGGAGTGGTGTGACTGGGCAGTCAGAAAAAAACAACCAAGGACAATTGTCCAAATAACCAGAGTGGACAAAGGCTAGGACAGGCACACTGGGCATAACCTTGACTTTCTCTTTGATCTAGATCTTCTCAACAAAAAAACACTCAAAAAAGGTAAACATGAAGATAGGATCCAGATCTATCACATTCACCAATGTATTCCTGCTGCCTGGCACAGAGCACATGTTTGAGCATTTGTTGAATGGGTGAATGAACAGGGTTGGGCTTACTCTGCAGTCAGGTTCAGAGTTGAGCGTGAGGAGCATCTGTTGGGAGATTATCTGGGTTTTGAAGTTGGGGACTCCAGAGCACCCCCCCACACACACACACCTCTTTTCAGTGGCCGGGTCTCTGGACCTGCAATCCCATCCTTCCCAGGGTCTTTCTCTCCATTACCACTGATCTGGTCTCCCAAGCTCAGGGCAGGCTGCCCATGGGGAACTGGACATGCTGGGCAGAGAGGTGGGGCAAGTGTGTCCCTTGCCTAGGAGGCCTGCCCTCCCTCAAGCCCACCCCTGGCAGTCTCACCCTTGTTCTTGGGCTGAGACAAAGCTTCCCTGACTGCTGCCTCCTCCATCTTACACAAGGAGCCAGATAAGGAGACCCACAGTCAGACCTAGGAGAAGGCCTGGCCCATAGAGGGGCCATACCCGGGAATTCCCCCCTCCTCCTATACATCTTGGTGTCAAACACATTTTATTTCCTCACGTCTGGGGACCCCAGGGGCTTCCCCTCCAGGATTACTTCCTCCTCCAGTTTGTTTTCCAGCTGGAGACTTTAGGAGCCCCACGGCAGGGGGCGGCTCCTCTGCTGTGGACCAAAGGCTTCAAAGGGCCCCAGTGGAATGCCAGCCAGGAGACTGCTGGACTGGGAGGAGGGGTGGAGGCATTATAAGCTGAAGGTAGGGGGGCTCTGGATGAGGGCCCCACTCATTTTCAAGCTGCCCTCCATTGGCTGAGGAGCTATATCTGTGGGCAGGTAACTTCAAAGGTCAGGAATGGGGGACTCCCTACCACCCCCTCCCCCGGGGCCCAGAGGGGGCCAGGAAATGCCCCCCAATGATGGATTAGGTGCCTAAGAGCCATGGCGAGCTCATGGACGGGGAGACCTTCTCTCTTTTCATGGGGCTCAGATTTCACGATTTTGGGAGGGAGGAGGGTGAAATAATTAGTAATTTGTGATTAAGTCTTTTCATGGATATTTTGTTTCTTTGTTCTGTGATGTCGCCCGGAGCCATTTAAAAAATGACTTAATGACAAAAAAAAAATAATTGCTCTTTGTAACTAATGACTGTGTCAGAACTTGGAAATCACCAAAGCCTCGGAAAGTAGAAACCGACACATAGACGGGGGTGGGGGTGCCAGTCTCAGAGGAATCGGATCAGCCCATCGTAAAGCAGCCTGGGATCCGTTTGCACCTGGACAGCCCCCTGCCCTGCTCTGGAGCCAGCCAACACCCCATGCTTGCCCTCAGTGCTTGTCCTCAGCCTCGGGGCTTTGGGCCTGGGGTCCTTTAGGCGCCTTTGCCCCCAGGGTCCAGAGGATGGCCAGAATGCTTGATGCCAGCCTAGACTGTCCCAACTTGGCCTTGCCTTGGAGTCGCTCCCTCCTTAATAAAGTCCTCCTGGAGGGAGACTTCTGCATGTGAGGATGGGGGACAAAGGAGTAGTTGTGCCCTCACTTCTCCACTCCAGCAGCTTCCTAGGGAGCCCCACAGTTGCCCTGGAATTCTGGATTCTCCTGGGTCTTTTATTTAGTTAGTATTTAATTGGCAAATAAAAATGGAATGTATTCAAGGTGCACAAAGTGATGATTTAATATACTCGCCTGCGTCTTCATTGCTCTTGTCTCCCCAACTAGACTAGGCGCTCCCTGGGATGGAGAAGTCTCCTCTCCTGATGCTCCGGCCTCTTCTCCTTCCCCAGGTGAGGTGTGTGTACTCCAGCCCGAAGCTCCGCCTTGTGCTGGGGCCCTGCAGAGCTCTGGGCCACCCGAGGCAGGGATCTGGCAAGGCCTAAGCCCCAAAAACTTACAGCCCACCAGCCCCTGCCACCCCAGCCGCCTCCCGCAGCCTCCAGGGAATGGGCCGGGAGATGGGGAATTGCTCACGCAGCAGATTCCACTCCGCTCCCTTCCCCAGCCCTCGCTCCGATCTCTCCCAGGGGGAAATGCTGGGGGTGAGAAAACCGTTAACTTGTGCCTTCTATTTGGTTTTCCTCTGGTTATTGTTTAAAATGCAGAGATTATGAGGTCAAACTCTCCCAGCCAATATTTTTCTAATGAAAAATGTAGTAAGGCACGACTGAGTAATCTAATCTATAAGTTAAGCGTTCCACACAGCAGCGATTTTCACCGACAGAACTTCAATAAATCTTGTTTTGAGAAAAATGATATGAGGCTGATGTTCTATTTTTGTCAATTTGAATGGACTCCCCTGCTCCCCCAGTCCCCAGAACCACTGCATTGCACCCAGCCAATCTCCTCCTTCCCTCCCCCCCCAGCCGGTTGGATGAAAGGGGGGCCAAGAATGACAGGTGGGAGGCTAGAATCCTGATCCAGCTTGGCTCCGAGGCTCTGGGTCCGAGGCATCTGCTTCAGCCCACCTGGTCTCTGCGGCCCTCCTCCTGGTGAGGGGGTCGGTGAAGGGGCCAGGGATCCGGAAGGCAAAGGCAACCAGTAGTCTAGGAGAATGATGCAACTTCCCTAGCCATGGGGTCAGGGCTGCCCAGGCCAGCCTGACTCCCCCAGCTCTCCCAAGGCTGAGCAAAGAACAGCCAGGCCTCACACCTTCCCTCAACCCCCAATGAGCCCTTGATAGATCTGGCAACAAAGGGCTCACCTCAGACAGAATTATTTAAATCCATCCTTAAAGCTGCTACTCCCCTTAGTCTGACTTGAACACGGTGGATGAGCCGGAGGTGGTAAGCCCCAACCGTGACCAAGGGTGCGTGTGTGCGCGCCCGTGCTCGCGCAGGGACCTGTGTGTACCAATGTGTGCCCGTGTGTGCCCATGTGCAGGGCTCTGGGAAGGAAGCAGGGCTCTCCTGATGGACACACGGGGCATAAGGCTGTCGCGGGGGATAGCTGCCAAGACTGAGATCAAGAAAGAGATTTCGAGCCCAGGGGATATGTGGGAGGCCTGGAGAGAGAACACGGAGAGGCTGCTTCAAGAAACTGGAGAAGCTGTAAGGGCAGCCGGAAGGGATTATGGCACCTCATCAGAGAAATCAATTAGGAGAGGTTTCAAAATGAGAGCTCCTCCTCCCCTCCTTATTCCCCTCCCACTGAGGGGAATGTACTAAGACAAACAGAAATGCCTGGG
Source organism: Lepilemur ruficaudatus (assembly GCA_963574885.1). Lineage (NCBI taxonomy): Eukaryota > Metazoa > Chordata > Mammalia > Primates > Lepilemuridae > Lepilemur > Lepilemur ruficaudatus. The sequence continues at coordinate 41,772 of CAUYRT010102942.1, read as the reverse complement.
AGAGAGCAGGGTTTTTCTGGGTGGAGACATGAGGCAGCATTTAGGTTTGGAAGAGCCAGAGGCTGCCTGAGTCTGAAATCTGCAGGCATGGAAAATCAAGACAGAGGGAACTTGATCTCTTGGCTTCCAGGAGAGCCACGTAGATTGGAAGGAGGGCTGGAGCTGGGGTTCCGCAGATCAGAGAAACTCAGTTCTGATGTTACCAACAGTCTGACTTCAGGCCTCAGATTTTTTCATCTGTAAAATGAGGAAAATTAAGACCAATCCTACTTACCTGATAGCAATGTTAGCAGATCCAATGCGAAGATGTATGTGAACATGCACTGTTTGAAGTACTGCACAAATAAGCTATTGATGGAATTGTTACTGCATTGGGCCTGGGAAGGAAATCTGGGAACAATGCTCAAAGCCCCTCTATTTCTCTGGCTCAGGTTAAACTGAGTGACGAGGATGGGCACCTGTCACTGGCCTGCCTCTAGTCTGAGCTTAGAGATTTCCTCGTAGAGTGAAAAAGGGGTTTGCATGCTTCTATCTGCTGCCCAAGCGTGCCTAGGATCTACAACCTAGGAAAGATGCCAAAGGGGTGCCCCTTCCTCCCTCCCTACCCCCCACTCCCAGTGTCATTGCCGCGGCCATTCTGGGGCTCCTAGCAGATCCCCAGGTAGGGAAGGGTGAAGATTTTTTTAATCCCAAACATCAAACATTGGCTGCAAGTGCCCTTTTGTCTTCTGACCCCAGCCACCATTCTCTCCCATTCAATAGCCCACTAACTCTACCCAGGAAAGGCAGCCCAAGTCCTGGGCTGCCAGGGCAGAGGGGAAGTGGGAAGGTGGTGGGGAATGGTCGAGGCTCGTCAAAGTGGCCTGAAGCTGCCTGAGCAGCCTCAGAACCCCTGGAAACCCACTTCCCAAGGAAAATGGGAGGTGAGAGGAGACTGGATAATGACTTCTTTGGGAGGATGAACCCAAAGCAAAGATTCCCCTCCAGTTTCTCTGTGCCTGGGTATGGGGCATGGGTGCAGCAAGATCCAGCCACAGCTAAAGGGTTCTGATGTGCAGGATGAGTTTGAGAGTACTTGTGGCCTGCCCTAGTCCTCCTCTTCCCCCTAGAGAGGTCCCAAGGCCTTGGCAGTAGCTCCATAGACCATGTACTAGGAACTCTTGAAAACTATGGGGTGGGAGGGGAGGAGGCAATTGTGGCTGGGGGAGAATGGAGCCTGTGGACCTATGGTCACTCACACCCACTAAAAATCAGATTTTCTCTTTTTTTAATTTTTTTATATATATATATATAAAATAGAGGGTCTTGCTCTTGCTCAGGCTGGTCTCAAATTCCTGACCTCAAGCGATCCTCCTGCCTCAGCCTCCCAGAGTGCTAGGATTACAGGGATGAGCCACCACACCCAGACAAATCAGATTTTCAAAGAACTTTTAATTACCCAGGAACATTTTCAGGAGACAATAAGAAAAAAATAAGATGCAAAACACTAGATATAGAATAATCCCACTTATGGAGCAAAAATAAATTGATAGGTGTTTTTTTTAAAGACTGGAATAAAAGCAACGAAATATAGACAGTGATTGTTTCTGGGTGGTAAGATTTCACATATTATTTTCCTTATGCTTCTCTATAGTTTCCAAATTTTCTACCATCAATATTTATAGTTACGAAATTAGAAAAAAGATTAAGAAGATGATTCTGGGGTCAAGGTGACACCTCAAAAGTAGACTCAAAACTTTTGCAGACCCCAGGCCCATAGCGGACCCCAGGCCCACTGCCCACTCCCAGGTCTCCCAGGGGGATCCCTGGCTGGACCCCTTTATGGCAACCCATGGGGGAGGGGCTGAGAGCTAGCAGCTGGGAGTCAGCTGTGCCTGGAGACAATCCGTGTCCAATGGGAGGTGGGGGGCTCATTTCCAAGCTGGATGGAGGCCAGGGCTAGGGACTAAGTCTGCCAAGCAGCAAACTGGAGCACCAATGTTCATAGCTTTTCCCCAACTTCTGCCCCTAAAAAAAGGGGCAGAGGCTTCAGAGTCAGCTTCTGTCCAAAAGGTCTCTACTCACTACCCCAGTGACTCTGCATACAGGAGAGGAGGTGAAGGTGGCCCCATCCCTAGTTCTGAGGTTTAGTGAAGACTTACGGAGGTATATTCAGCTCTATAATTGCCCCCTTCCCCCTCCTGCCCCAGGACTCTCAAGGCCATGGACTCTATCAGGGGAAGAAAGTAGCTGATCAGAGCTGGGAGGGGGCCCCACAGGGTCGGGCCAAGGGTTTGGACCAAGCAGTCTCAGTTAATCCCAGCCGGGGGTTAGTAAAAATATGGCTAAGAAATTCTAGCCTATCTTCAAGAATTCAGTTATGTTCAAGGGGGGAAAAAAGTAAAAAAAGCTTTTTAGACAATTTATTTACGAGCATGCGTCAAAGTTTTATTGCAATCTTGCTGCTAGTGAAAAGACCTAGAAGAGGCCAATTCAAGATTGCCTGCTGGTAGACACATTTAGAGGAAAGAAGAGTGGTTAGAATCATTGTTAAAAAGGACATACAAAAATAATATCTGGATAAAATTTATCAAACTCTTAACAATTGGCAGGGTACACGGGAAACTGGTTTCTGAGAAGAAATCTGAATCCCATTAAAGATTTATCAAAAGATTGCTTAAGCATTTTTATCAAGAATGCTGATTTCCTCCCCAAAGGGAACAATGTCACTGTCACATTCTGACTTGGCTGCTGCTAGGGCTGGAGGCCCAAGCACAAGGCCATCAATATGCAAATGCCAGGTCCTGTGTGCCCAAGCCTGTGCCTGGCACCAACAGGAACACAAGACAGTGGGCGAAAGTTTCAGGGAGGCTGAATTGTCTCCGTGCAAGGGAAAATTTCCTGACAAAAGGATCTGTCCAGACAAGTGCCCCCAGAAGTTCTGAGTTCCCTCATGTTGGAGGTAAGCAAGACTGCAGAGGAAGCAGGCAGCCTAATGGTACAGATATTTTAGAGCTATTTACCCAAGTGGGGGACCTGGACTTCTGGCAGAATACCAGATGATTTTCAATGGTGCATTGACAAGACATTAAATCACACTGAATCCCATAGTGAGAAAGTTATGTCCTTGTCAATTCTCTCTCTTTCTCTCTTTTTTCCCAGTGGAATTTGGGTTCACAGACGTGGATTAATCATATGCCTTGGTTCATGACACACTCTCATCATTGGTCCTTGCATGGAACACTTTATTATATATTTAGTTTGTCTTTATTAGTTGTTTTGAAATAATATTATAAACATCCATGAATTTATCACCCAAAACAATATCTCAGACCTTGACAATAACTGACAACTAACCACCTGGTCCCCCCATGCCATTCCTTGCCTCCAACCTTAGGCAACTGTCATATTGAGTCCCAAATTCATCATTCCCTTGATTTCCTTTTAATGTAGTTTTATTATACCTATACTTATTCCTAAAAAGTACATTTTAAATTTTAACTGATTTTCATTTTATTAAAAAGTAGAATCACGGCATATATCCCTTTTTTTTGTTTTGCTATTTCACACAATATTACATTACTAAGAGTTATCCATATTGTTGCATGTCATTTACGTTCTTTGTCTTGACTACAATATAATATTCCATTGTGTGAGGTTACCTCAAGCTATCGTGAAGATATCACTTTCCTTACACCCATGATCATAGCAGCATTATTTGCAATAGCCAAAGTTAGTAGCAACCCAAGCACCTAGCAGGAGATGAACAGACAGACAAACTGCAGTATATACATACAATAGAATACTATTCAGCCTTAAATTCTGACACATGCTACTACATGGATGAACCTTGAAGATATGCTAAGTGAAATAAATTGGTCACAAAAGGACAAATACTGTATGATCCACTTATATGTGGTACCTAGAGTAGTCAAATTCACAGAGACAGAAGTAGAATGCTGGTTGCCAGGGGATGGGGTGGGGAGAGGAGTGGGGATCATCGTTTAATGGGTACAGAGTTTCAGTTTGGAAGACGAAAAGAGTTCTGGAGATGGAAGGTGGTGATGACTGGAGAATGATGTGAACAGAAGTCACGCCATTGAACTGCACACTTACAAATGGCTAAGATTGTAAAATTGTATCTTATGTATACTTTCCCACAATAAAAATAAGATGTCACTTTCCTGTCAATGGGCATTTGGGTTCTTTGATTTTTCCAGTTTTATTGAAGAGAACATCTCAGTTTGGTGCTAGTGTGTCTTTAACACCCCTGTAACATGTGTTCTTTTTCTTTCCCTTTTTAACAGAGAGAAGGCTTCAACCTCAAGAGCTTTCAGCAGGCAGTGGTATCCAACTAGAATCAGAAAAAATCAGAATCAGAAAAACAAATTGTTTTTATTTTACTTATTTTTAAACTTACTTTCTATTTTTGGCAAGTGATGGTTTTATAGTTTCTGTACTTCTATAAGGTTTTAAAAAACAATAAACACAAGAGTAAAAAATAGTTAGTTAATGTAAAGAAAAATATCAAGTAACCTTATAGGTAGTATATGGATATGCCATGAGTTGTGAAGTTGGTACTTGAATGCTGAAGTCTGGAAAACATGGTTTTAGAGGTTTCTCAGACTCTGGTTGAACCAGTGATCTCTGTGGCCCTTCTAAGCCTAACAGTCTCTGATATTCTAGATATACATACAGTACAAATCACAGGAGCTCAGCAAGTGCTAGAATGGACAGGGAACGCCTGGTGTAAAAACATGATCTTGGCCTTAAAGGATGAGTAGGATTTAAGTGAAAATAAAGACGAAATGAGAGTTCTTCCAGGTAGAGAGAATGGCATGAAGGTGAGACTAATCAAGGTATGTTTATGGGCTGCTTAGTTTGCTTGATGGAAGCAAAGGATAGTGATACAAAATAAAGAAAATAGATTTGGAAAGCCTGAATAATCCAAGGAGAGGGCCTAAGACTGAGTTGTGAGGTTACACGGAGCCACAGAAAGTTCTTAAGCAGGTAAGTGACATGATGAAGGAACTCAGATCTTGAGCAGGTAACACCTGTTTTTTGATGAAAATTCTCTTCTTTTCCAGCCTGAGACTGCTGACAAGTTCATTCATCCCTCAAATATTTATCAAAGGCTTCCCATATACCAGACACTGCCCTGTGGTTTCAGTGACGCACAAAAACATACTCCTCATCCTACAATCCTCTAGTGGGTGAGCCACACATTAAATGAAATAATCACATCAATATAAAATTACGAGTATTATTAAGTCCAACCAGGGAGGTGTTCCTGATGCCAGGAGTGCATGCTGTAGGGGAGGCTTACCTGGTTTAGGAATAGAAGCAAGGCTGTTCTGAGGAAGTGACAGCAGAGCTGATCGTGGAAGGATGAGAAGGCATTATGTGGGTAAAGAGGAGAGGGAAAAGCATTTCAGACAAACCAAACAGCATGCCCCAAAGCCCTGCAGCCTGCAGAGGAAGCCTGGAGGGCCCTGGATTGGATGGACCATGAAGAAGGTCATTGTGGCTGTGTCTCAGCAAGTGCAGGGGCACGTGGTGAGAAAGGAGGCTGGAGCTCCAGGAAGGTTTGGGACTTTATCCTAGAAGAGAGGGGTGCTGTTGACAGGGCTGTGACATGATCAGATCAGTGTTAAAAAAAAATCAAGCATCCTGGTACGTGTGAGGAGGGAGAGGTGATGTGAGTGACTCTGTGTGAGGCAGCCCCAGAACTCGCCAGGCCCCCGCCATTGAGGAGCTTGTCCAAGGAGAGTGTGCAGGAGGCTTAGGGAGCCCAGGGTGGCAGTTGAGGAAAAGCAAGGGGGAGGCGGTCATTGTAAGGAGCAGACGCAGGGTAAGCTGAGAGGGGGGGCAAAGGGGATCTGTGTGACTGGGGGAGGGGGACACAGAGAGGACCCATGAGCAGGGTCTTGCAGGAGTCAGGAAAGAGGCTGGAGCTTGGAAAAGGCAGGGCTGAAGTCACTGGCAGAGGCACAAAACTGTGGCAGTGACTAAGTTTGCCCAGGAGAGGGCTCCACTTTGGGAAAATGGCTATGTCTCAAAGACTCAAAGATCTCTGAGGTCCCCTAGAGAAAAGATGGCCAAGCACAGGTGCTGGGGGACCCCCCTGCCATGGTTGGAGGGAAAGGAGCTGGAGACAGTGGTTGAGGGCAGGCTGGGTGGGGACGATCCAGCAAGGACATCAGGTTAGAAGCAGTAAGGGGCCCAAGAAAAGCACAGAGCTACAGTGGCCGGGTCCTGTGAGTGGTGACAGGCGGCCACAGCAGGGCTGATAAGTAAGCCTGCAGGTCCCAGCTCACCAGTCCTCAGGTGAAAAACAAAGCCATGCTTTGTGTTTCCTTTCTCCTAGATGTGACTTGGGGTGAGGAAGTGGTAGTAGAGGTAGGGGGAAGTAGGTGGAAGAACATTGACCAGGAGGGCGGGAGGGGGCTGACCCCTAAATTGTCTCCCCTTTCCTTTTCTTTTCTTTCTTTCTTTCTTTTTTTTTTTTTTTTTTTTTTTGAGATAGAGTCTCACTCTGTTGCCCGGGCTAGAGTGCCGTGGCGTCAGTCTAGGTCACAGCAACCTCAAACTCCTGGGCTCAAGCAATCCTCCTGCCTCACCCTCCCAAGTAGCTGGGACTACAGGCATGTACCACCATGCCCAGCTAATTTTTTCTATGTATTTTTAGTTGGCCAATTAATTACTTTCTATTTTTAGTAGAGACGGGGTCTCGCTCTTGCTCAGGCTGGTTTCGAATTCCTGACCTTGAGTGATCCTCCTGCCTCGGCCTCCCAGAGTGCTAGGATTACAGGCGTGAGCCACCGCGCCCAGCCTCCCCTTTCCTTTTTAAACCTCCCTGGGCTGCAGAAAAATAGGGAGACTGAGGATACAACTTCCCTTTAAAAGGAGCTTAGGGGAGGGAGGGAGAAGAGAAGAGGAAACCTGTACAAGAACCCCAGGATGCTTTTTTCAATATTTTTAAAGGGTAGGGAATGAGGTAAGTTTGGGGACTAGAAGGCCGTGTGCACATGTGCACAAGAGTGCAGTCACCCCCACTCACGCATGCACACTCTCGCACACATTCACACCCCCCACATACACAGCAGTCCTCACTCATCATGCACACACATGCACCCATGCTCAACGCGTGTTCCCTCCTACCCCGCCACGCCTACACGTACACGCAGGAGAATCTCAGGCAGCTGTTCACAATAGTCCTGGATCTCCAGGAGTGTGCCGTGAGGACCTGCTAGCAGAGACGAGTGGCTCCATAGTGTGTTGTGTGTGCGTCTTTGTGAGTAAAAGATGCAATTTGGAGGAGTGTCGTGAGGGTGGGTGGGGATGGGGATATCCCAAGTCATGTGTGTGTCGCTAAGGGGATGAATGTAGTGATGTGTAGCATTTGTTCATTCAGTCATTCCACTCAGCCTGGCTAAGGAGGAGGCACTGTGTTCCAGGCACTGCGCTCAGTGAAACAGTGAACCGCACAGACACCATTACTGCTCAAAATCTAGTGGGCTCCAGAGAAGACAGGCTCTCAGGACACAGCTAGTAAACGCCATGATGGAGAGCGCTGTGTGCCATGGGAGCTGGGAAGAGGCAAGGCGACCTGGAGAATTTCCCTAGAACGGGGTGCGACCTCAGTGGGGTGAGATAGACACTGGTCTGGGGAGCACCCCCAGGACGTAAGCGGCATGTCAGCTGGTTGGAACGTGTTTTGTGGGGTATGTGGATTGGGATGTGAGGGTGCGATCCGTGCGTGTGTGGATGGCCGTGTGTGTGCACGGGAAGGGGTGGGGTGTTCATCATTATCAGAATTATCAGAGCAAACCAGCTCTTTATTACATGTATAATTTCCCTGTGTCCCATCAGGGCCCTCCATGCGTGGGGAGCTGGAGTGGAACTAAACCAAACAGGGGATTTAGCAACTTCGAGGGGCTGCGGCAGAGCTTAAAGTGCCGCTGATGAATGGTAATGGTAAGCAGGGGACCAGAGGGGTGTCACCAGCAGTGGAGAGGGATGGAGGAGGGAATGTTGATTGGGCTAGGGGTGGGGGCCAGTGCCTCGTGCCCACCTTCAGCGAGGAGGTCTGTGGACAGGTCCAGGGACTGGCAGGTCCTTGCAATAACCTGGAGGAAGAGAAGGGAGAGGGAGAGAGAACGCCCTGCCCAGTCCTGCGTGGAGTAGGGGGTTTGGGCCTAAGGGCCTGGCTACACAGCCTCCCCTCTTTTAAGGGTATTTCCTGCATCTCATATGTGGAAAATGGCCTGGAAGTTTAGGGGAAAAAAGTCATCTCAATGTTGAGCTCAAATCTCAGTTTCACAGTAGGACCTTGGGCAAGTTACTCCTCAGAGTGGTGTAATAACTGGGGTTTATTAACAATATCTACCTTGCAGGGCTGTGGTGATGATCAGTAGTTTTAGTAACATATAAAAACTGTGGCCCCTGCTAAGCACTCAATGAATGATGGTGTTTTATCTAAGATGTTGGATCTGTCTGTAGGTCTACATCATCTACCAGCCAAACAATCCTTGCCTCTCCCACCCTTTAAGATTCAAACCCAGCCCACTCCTACCCAGTCCTGCAGGGACAGCCCCTTGTCCCTGTTCTGAGGCTGGAGAAATTTTTTTTTTTTCAGCAATCCTTTGGAGAAATGTTTCTAAATAACAGTGCCCATCCCTCTGGCTACCCCTCCAAGTATGTTTCTATCACCAATTTTGTTTTCTTCTCTCTTTTATTTATTTTTTCCTGCTTAGCCAAGTAGAAAATAAGTCTAAAGAAGCAGGGAAAAGAAAACCTTTAATCCCACCACTCAGAAGCAATTATAAAAATTGCTAACATTTCTTGAGTGCTATATCAGGCATTATTCCAAATGCTTGGATGCTTCATTTCACCCTCACAATAACTTGTGGAAACAGGTACCATCATTATCCCCACTTAGCAGAAGAAGCTGCAGCACAGAAGGTAACTTGCCCAAGATCACACAGCTAGTGGTACAGGAAAGATACACACTCAGGCAAACCACACTTTCCTTCCGGGCTCTTAGCTGTTCTGTTTTCTGAGGACTTTCCTGCAGGCTTTCTGTAGCCACTTGCTGTGTTGGTTGGGCCAGACCTCTAGCCTTCACTTTACACATATTTATTACTCACCTTCTCTGTCCTGAGCATAGTGCCAGGCAGGAGACAGGTACAGAGATGCATTTTCCAGGGCCCAGCTGCCAGCAGTCCGACAGGGCAAGGACCAGAGCACAGTGTCCTTGCCCAGGAATAAAGCCATGTGGAAGCAGCAGCAAGAGGTGGCCCAGCAGGGGCTTGGGAAGGAGCCTCCCTGAAGACTGTGCCCTTAGCTGAGCCCTCTCCTGATGCCCAATTCTCCTGCCAACTTGCATCACTGCACTTTGGCTCTCCCTGGGGCATGGCCCTGCCACCCAAAGGGCCTCAAGCCCAGGATCTCACAGGGGCCTGCGACAGGCCCATAGACTCACTAGCAGGATTGTTGCAGCAGCCTAAACGCCATGGTACCCCGCCTTTCTCCCCTCCAGCCAGCCAGTCCCCCATATGACCACCTCAAGCACACTCTTGATGATCTAATCTCAAACCGCCTTTGCAGCCTCCTTTCTCTACCCTCCTTCACACAGTTACACCCCAGCTGGAACACTCCCCCTTCTCAACAGCTCTTTCATCCTCTACTTACCAATACCTCATCTTTCCTTGAGTCTTATAGTAACAGCCTCTTCTTACGACACCTTTCCTGATCACCCTTCCTAAGCACAATGGCCACCAGGCCTACCTCTTCCTTTGGGTTCTAGAGTCCTTTTTACTCCTCTCAGGGCATTGATTTTAGGCTGCCTGAAAGCATGATTATTTTTTTGAACTGAAATATAACTTTATATACAGTCATGTACAATAAGCTTAAGTGATTTTTAAATGAGTTTTTACATACACATGCTAACCTCTAACCAGATGACAATATAGCACATTTCTAGCATCCCAGAAGGATCCTTTTGCCTCTTTCCCCAGCACCTCCTAATGTAATTTATACCAGAGATTAACTTTGCTTGTTATTGAAACTTTTACAAATGAATCATATAATATATACTCTTTGTGTCCAACTTATTTCATGTAACATTGTATCTCTGAGATTTGCTTAAATTTTTGAGGTCCATTCTTTCTCCTTGCTTTCTCCTTGCTTCCATTGTGGGAATACACCAAAATGTATAGAAGAGGTAACTTCTATGGTTGACAAACATTTGGGATTATTACAAAATCACCTGTTGTGAACATTGTACATGATTTTTCCTGAACATAAGCACTCATTTCATATGAGCCCATATGCAAGAATAGATTTGCTTAGTTGTAGGATATACATATGTTTGGCTTTAATAAGTACTTTCGAAACCTTTGTCCAAAGTGATTCTACCAACTTACACTCTCATTAATGTAAATGAGTCTAGTTGCTCCAGTATTGTCGAACTTTTAAATTTTAGCCATTCCAGCAGATTTCTTTGTATTTCAGAATAAGAATGTTTAGCCCCTATTGATTAGATATGGCACTAATAACTTAGCAGCCATGGCCTCTAATTCTAACAACTCTAGAAAGTAGGTATTATCTCCATTTTACAAGTGAAGCTCTGAGCAACTAATGAGTTGAACAAGATGACATGGATAATAAGTAATAGAACCTGAATACAAATCCAAACCATCTGACACCAAAGACCTGTTTGCCCAAATACATTATGTTGCCTCTCTTCTGCCACTTGTCTTAGTCCTCTTGCAATGCTCTGTCGTGCCTAAGAGCTCTATAAAGCTTTGTTAAATTAGATGAATTGATGTCCATGAAGAGGCTGTGCATGGGAACAGACAATGAAATGAAGGGAGTTCTTGCCTCAGGGCAGGCCCATCTAGGTGCTCGAAATTCCAGGGATTGACTACATTGAGTTCACATTAGGAAATCTTAATATAAGGAAAGAGGGAAGAAGGGAGGGAGGAAGGGAAAGAAGGAAGGAGGAGTGGAAGGAAGGAAGGAAGAAAGGAAGGAAGGAAAAACCACCACTATTAAGCATCTTGGACCTCAGTTTCCTTATCTGTAAAAGAGAGATAAAAATACTGCCCTGGCTAATGAGAGAATAAGAGGCAGTGCTTTGCCATTTGTAAATTTTAATATTTTAATTGATAGAATTTGCTAACTATAGCCATCATTTGTGGAGCTTTATAAAATATACAGATTCATGGGACCCACCCCTAGAGATCCAGATTGGCTTGATCTGGGGTGGGGCCCAGGTATGTACATTTTTAAAGAACTTCTTAAAAGGTGGTTTCTCTTTTTTCTTTTTTAGAGATGGGGTCTTGCTATGTTGCCCAGGCTAGTCTCAAACTCCTGGCCTCAAACAATCCTGCCTTGGCCTCCCAAAGTGCTGGGATTGATTACAAGCATGAGCCACTGTACCTAGCCACTCTCTGGGTGACTTCAATGCTCAGCTAAAGATGACAACTGCTGGAGGAAAGAAATGTATTATCCTCATTATTGTCAAGGTATTATCAACTTTCTTGTTATCTTTTGGGGGATGAATTTGGGGAAATACCTTTCAAGGACGTCTGCAAAGCACTTAGATCCATTGCAACTCCTTAAATAAGGACCACTGCCAATGTTTTCATACCCTGGTCATCTCTGGCCTGGAGTCTCAGGAGGCAGGTTCATAAGTGTGTGTACGTGGGTGTGTTTAGTTTCATGAATATGTGCTTGGAAAGGGCAGTGAGAAGAAAACAAATTATGAGGGGTTTCTGTGCTGAGAGAAAGGGGCTGTGGCCAGGAAGAATAAGCAGTTTCATTCCTGGAGGCTCAGACCTATGCCCTTAACCTCAGGAAACAAACAAAAGTGGCCCCAGGCTTAGCTTCTTGAGAAAAATAGCTGTTCCTGTCACCCTGATTTGGCAACAGATGTATGGGAATGGTCAGCTCTTGCCAGCCCCTGACTGTTAAGCTGGTGTGGAACCCCCTGGGATCTGGCCTGAGACCCTAGTAGCTGACTCTCTTCTTCCTGCTAGTCCCCTGCCAGCCCCCCGACAGCCTGGACATCCCAGGATATTGTCTTTTTCTGAGAGGTCAGAGAGGGTCAGAGCAGTGCAAAGACCACTCAACCCCTGTCTTTCTGCCCAGGGTCCTTGGTCTCACTGGGCTGAGACCAAGCTTGAGGTCACTTCCACTCTTTATACTCAGTAGGGGGTACCTGGGGCCCTTCTGGGCGGGCTAAGCTAGGGCCTCTGCACGTCCTGGAGTATGAGGGAGTAGAGGTCCTGCTAGGGCTCAGAAAAGGATGTGGGAAGAGAAAAGGGAAAATAAAACAGAGGGCAGGATTAATGAAGTGGCTTCTAAAGCTAATAGTGCATTTACCAACATCTCCTCCTCTGACTCTCCCAGCCCAGGGGGACCTGGCCGCAGCCCTGAGGCAGCCTGTCCAGCTCTCAGTCGCCCTTTTTGGGATCCCAGAACTGGAAAGAGGCAGGAAGTCTCTCGGGGAGAGGGTGACAATCCCTCTTCTCTTTCAGCCCAACCTCTGGAGAGGAAAGCCCAGATCCTAGCCCCTCCTCTGAAGCACAGGCCCACCCCCAGACCTGCCCAGCTTGGAAACAGCCAGCTGGAGGTGCGTTATCTGACAGTGCTTTGGGGACAGCTCCCCCCATCCATGGCCCAGGCCATCTTCAATAGTTTTTTTCGGCTTGTCCCCCTCTCATGCCCTCATCTCTCCCAGGCCTCCTCCCTAGAAGCTGACCTGGAGCTGGATCCCCAAATAAACAGTAACTAATTGGATTAGGAGCTGATAATATTGTTGACCTTTCTTAATGTCTGCTGGCTGTCTTTCCACCACACTGAGGCTTAATTGTATGGGGCGGGGAGGAGGGTGGGGGACTTCCAGGAGTGAAATGTGACCCCTGTTAACCTCAGATAAAATGGGCTCAGCGTCTTCCCAACTGCCTGTCATCCCCCATGGAGCAGGAACACACACATGCTCCCACTCTCATCAAATAATTACACAGATGATACACACATGCATAGGCATGCATGCAGAGATGCAAACACACCCAGAGGCACATGCACATCCACACATAGTGCACACATGAATATGAACCTGGATCATACATGTACATAAGTCACACACAAATGACACACATGCAAAATAACATATATCATAGGCAAGTATATGCATATACACAGAAATACACATTTGCAAAATGCAAATACAGAGAAACATATAGACAAATACATTTGCACACATGATACAAATGCATAATAGATGGATTCATGAATGCACACAGATATACATGCAAGTAAGGATACACTGACATGCATGCACATGCTCATATACATGTTGCTTAAGTAGATAAGCATGCAAGATACATAATACATGTGCATACACACATATGCATACCATGCACATACCTTTGCACATCGGTGGACATCAGAGCCACACACACACTTCAGTGTGCCCCATTCCACACCCCATGTCTTTCACAGTCTCTGCTGCTTCCACTTTCTATTTGTTCTCGGGTTCCCTGGCTGTGTTCCTGAGTTTATGGGTCTCCTGGAGTTCTGACCCAGCCCCTCTGAGTGTCTCCACGTCTCAACATCTCTGGGGCCCTGTCTCTGTTTGGATCTCTCTCATCCTGGGATGCTGAAGTTGAGAAGGACCTGGCTGGTAGAGTGGTGGGAGGACATGAAAAGAGAAGAGACTAGAAGGGGAGAGTTGGAGAGGGGGTCCAGGAGGGTCGGGGGAGAGGACAGGGAAAGTGGGGAGCGGGAAGGGCGGGGAGCGAGGGGCGGGGGAGGGGCGCCTGCCTGCGCACAGCAGATGTTGCCGCTCCTCGGATGGAGCTGTTAATGTAAGTGGAGTTTCTGCAGTGGTAATTAGGAGGGCCCTCATTACCCCGCCGGAGCCGGCTGAGAGCCGATAAAGCCGAGGGGGAGAGGGGCCGACATCAGGGTAATGGGGGAGCAGGGCCATTGAGGAGCTGGAGCCGAGCCGGGGACCGCTCCGCGCGCAGCTGGAGCCCGGCGAACAGGGCCGCGGAAGGGGGGGCGCGGACCGGGCCTGAAGGCCTGGGAGGAGCCGGGATGAGAGCGGCGAGGCGCGCGGCGCGGCTGGGTCTGCCCCGGGGCTTCGCTCCGCCACGCGGAAGCGGGGACCCGGGAGGACGAGGTGCCGCGCGTGGGCCCTCGCTGCAAGACGAGGGTGTCGGGGAGGGCTCAAGGCCGGCGTGCCTGCCGCGCGTGCAGCTCTGGGTGGGGAGATGCACAGAGGCCACTGCGCCTAAATTCAGAGACCCCTGGCGGCCGGACAGAGATGGGGCGTCAGGGTGGGGACATGGAAAGAACACCCTTCCCCTCTACGGGCCCCGCCCCCTTGCAATCCCGAGGAGCTACGACATTTGTTCGGCGTGACCAAGACATGGACTCTAGAGTAGCCAAGACGAAAGTTGATGTCCAGATCAATCGAGGGCTCCAGAATGTAAGGTCACAGACTTTGGAGGAGACCAGCATTCAGGGCTGGAGGTATAAGCCTTAACTCTTGTCTCCCTGGGGTGAAAGGCCAGTCCTCTCTCCTCCCCTCATAGGTCGTCTCTCCCTCTCATCCTCCCCTGCACCACCACCCAACCCCGAGCAACGAGAATGCTGGAAGCAAGTCCAAGCAGCCCTAAGCACATTGCTTCCCTTCAGGGCTTTTGTAGGAAGAGGAAGAGAGGCAGGGAGGAGGACAGTGACAGCTGGAGACACCTGCAGCTCTGCTCCCCACCCAGGAAACCAGGACCCCTCCCAGACCTCCACAATGGGGGTCCAGGATGGGGAGCTCATTCTGCTATCTATGCTCCTCCCGCCTGAGTATTGCAGGATGAGCCTGCGGTGCTTTCCCCGCTGAGAAGTGAGCGAGCCCGGTCTTCTCAGTCAACGGAGAGCCATCTTTGCAGAACAGATCGTGTGGACCCCGGAAAGACTTCCAGGGGGCAAGGAATCTGCAGCCAGGGCAGAGAGAAGGGAATTGTGGGGTCTTTGCAGGCAACTTCCAGCGGAGGGACCATCACCTCCTTTTCTTCTCCCCTCCTCACACAGCCCCTCACCTGCGGCTGCCTTCCAATGCCAAGGTCATTGACCCCTGCTACTCTGTTTTGCCAACTTCCCAAGGACCACATTCGTCTCTCCGTCATGGAAGGGTGGAACAGAGAAGAGGGGCTTCTTTCCCTTCGGGCTTCGCGGAAGGCAAAAGTCCTGCCACTGCCGACCCCAGAGATAGCCACATCTCCCAGATGACCAAAGGGATATGGTGGTTCTGAAGACACCAGGGCTGTGGGGAGCTCCTAGGCCTGGGGAGAGCCCCAGATGCCCCTCCTCTCTTCAGCTGCACAGCAGAGCAGGGGTTAACGGGGAAAGTCTGCCAGGATGGAGCAGGCGGTGGCTCCCGCCTCCTCCCTCCCACCCCCAAGAGTTGCTGACTCTTCTTTTTTGTTCGGGCTGACAGCGAGCACCTGGTGTGCTCGCGCAACAATATTGTTCCTGCCTCCCTCCCCCCAGGCCCCAGGCTCCCCTCTCTCTCCCCCTCCCCACCCGCCGGCAACCTTCCCCTCTGCCTCCTCTTCCCCTTGCCCCCTCCTGCCGGTGGCCTCCTAGGCGCCCCCCCTCCCAACCACCACAAGCACCGACCCTGCGGTGTCAATAAACACAACATATGCTGCCATTAATGTGAAAATCGTGCCCTCTTACTCCATTCATCTCCTCAGCCTGCCCGCCCGGTGGGGGTGGGGGAAGAAAGGTCAAGTGGGAAACATTAACTACCCTCCTTTTTGGCTGCTCCGTCCCTACCCCCACCCCCACCCCCAGACTTGAGAGAGCCTGGATGGGATAAGGGTGGGGGATTTCTGAGACCCACATTCTCAGACTTGCCCACTGAGCTACCCCACGGGGAAAGAGGTGAGCGTCCCCACGCAGCCATACTGCCTTCAACTGAGGGGTGTAGGGTGGGGCGGAGCAGAGTGAGGCAACTGGCCCTCCCACCGACAGCCATGTTGCCGACATGGTTCTCCTGGGGGCAGAGGTGGTCACGGGGGAGGGTCTCATTCTCCCGCATGTCCCACAGTCATCTCAGCTCCTGGAGACTTTCTGTCTGCCCACAGGATTATAAAAGAAACACCAAAAGTCTTCTCCAAGTGGAGTTGGGCTTCAGAAAACCCTTCTGTTGGGAGCCAATGCTTCCAATGGCTAAGGGAGTGGCCTGGCCTCAGTCTCCTCAACTAAATCACCAGTTCCAAGACAGCAGGGAATAATAAAGATAAAAATAATATAATAACAACAACAGCTAACATGTATTGAGGCCTTATTTATGTACCAGGCATTGTGCTAAGCACTTTACAGGCTTTATCTGATTTGATCCCCGTAAGACCCCTATGGGGAAGTTATAACGGATATCCCCATTTTACAGCTGAGGAAACAGGCCTAATAAGAATAGCTAGCATGTATTGAGTGCTCACTGCATGCCAGGCCCCGTACTGAGTTCTCTAAGTACCATGTCAATGACCCTATGAGGTTAGCATCACTTTTAGTGTCATCTTACAGAATCAGAAACTGAGGCTCAGAGAGTAACTTGCCCCAAGTCACACAGCCATGAAGTAGAACTTGTCCAGGACCTCAGGTCTATCTGATAGCAAAGCTTGTGATCTTAATCCCTATACTTTCCTGCCTCCTTTTTCTATTTTTCTCCATCTCCAGTAGGCCCATAGCACAGCCCCTTCAAATCCACCCTGTGTGGGGTTGGACATACAGTAGTGCAATGCAGACAGAAAAGCCAGAGAATGGCCTGAGCATGAGACGGAGCTGAGACTCATTCTCTACCAAGCCCCTCCCTGTTCCTTTGTCACTCCTTGCTGCCCCTGAGCTGTACCCACCGAGAGCCCGTGTGCTTTCTGTACACCTAGCCCCATGCCTAACCCTGTTTTGAGGATTCATCGTGGCCAGGCAAAGTGCCCCTTTAGGCTCCCAGAGTACAAAGGCATTGTGCTTGGCTCTGCAGCTCCTCACTTCTGAGACTCCAGTTGCTTTATTGATATTAACTTAACACTCCCCCCAACACTTCCCCACCCGCCCCAACCCAGTCTGACGGGCAGAAATCTGCTGCCTGGGCACCACCCTGACCTCTCTTTTCCTCTTTCATTATCCACTCCAGGCACCAGGGAGCCAGCACCAAAATTAAAACAATAACTAAGCCCGAAGTGGACCCAGCAGCCCCAACTCCCACCCCAAGGGAGGAGGGAAAAAGCCACAAAAATACCTGGAGAGGAGAATAATCAATGGAAGGGGAAGGAGTGACCCACTCCCATGCCAGCACCCCCTACCTGCCTTAACCCTTTGTCCCCTGCACAGTAACCAGGACTCCCCATTCTTCCTTCCCACCCCATCCTATGAGTAAGCAGCAGCTGCTTGGCTATTTGGTGCTTTGGGGTTTGAATAAACAAACCTGGGACAGTAAGGTCCCCAGAAGCCTACAGTCAAGGGCTAAGACCCCTAGAGGACCTCAGTCTTGCCATAGCAGGAAGTTCCTCCATTGGCAAATTCTTAGAGAATTGGCTGATCATTTACTTAGTGACCTGTGCTAAACACTCTATAAAGTACACTACCTTACTTGGTCCTCACAACTACCCCATAAGGTAGGTATTATTGTTGTTTCCAATTTTCAGATGAGAAAACTGAGCCTACACAAGTTAAATGACTCGCCCAAGTTTGTACCAGCTAATAAGTGACAGAATCTGGCTTCAAACTCAAACTCAGGACTCGGTTTCCAGAGCCTACAATTTAACCATTTGGCCATGCTGTCTGCATGGCTCTCTCCCGAGTGTTACTGGAGTCTGGTTAAACAAGTAGGCTTTGTTCAGGGATCCTCTGGCCCTTGATATGCTAGGCTACAGAATGTGTCTGCTTTCATGTCAGAGCCTGGTGGAAGGAAAGGGCCCAGTTCTAGCGCAGCGGAGGCCAGCAGAGGGGGCTGCTGTAGCTGAGGTCAAGTGGCGGCAGAGAAGGGAGCTTAGAGAGGCCCGTCCTGGGAAGTGAAGGTTGACGATCCTGTGGCGGCAGGCAGCTCACCCATGCAGATCCTTGGATGCCTATGGGCTAGCAGCTCCAGCAGGGGTGCCCCTCCAGGGAGAGGGGGCAGAGTTAGCAGCACGGAACTGTCCAGAGTGTGCTGGGCTCTGCGCAGAGGATCTCTCTCACCACTCTGTCACCTGTCGGCCCTATGCCTCCTCAGCCCCACCTGAAAGAGTCCATCTCACTGCTCCACTGGCCCCACACTGGGATCCCCACATCTCCCAGCAGGTCCCTTCCCTGCTCCTACTCCCCCTACACTCCAGCCTCTCAAGGACTTCTAACCATCCTGTTGTCTGGCCCAAGGTATGAATAAGTCCTTTTTCACCTTAATTCCGCAGACACAAGAATGGGACTTTCCCAAAGGCCTTGCACTAGAAAATTGAAGGAAGGACTAGAAGAGCCAACACCTAGGTTACTGTGACCAGGTGCTGCTCTAAGGACTTTACCTAAAATTTGCACTACAATCCTAAGAGGTAGGTACCCCTGTTCTATAGATGAGGAAAAGAGGCCTGAAAATTCATAAACTTTAGCTGGTAAATGGCACAGCTGGGACTTTAATCCAGGTAGTGTGCTCTTATGTAACAGTACTTTTTCCAAAGCAAAAAAAAAACTTTAAAGTCTTTAAACTCTTTCTACATTAGACTACAAACTCCCTGCGGTCATTCTCGCCCATCGTTGCATTCCTATAGGGTGAGACAAAGTGGGACATCCATAAATGTACACCAAAGGGATTTAAAGACAACTTAAGGCTTCAGAGAACTGCCTGTCACATCCCCCTAGGCACAGAGGACATGATACTTCCCCTTGCCTCAACCTTGGCAGGCTTGGGTGCTAGGCTCAGCCACACTGACTGCTGGCCAGAGGTAGGCTGGGCCAGTACCAGAGCCAGGTCTAATGAGATCTTCAGGCCTTTCCAGGACCCTTCCCATCTTCTTGTTGGTCTCTCTCTCTCTCTCTCTCTTTTTTTTTTTTTTTTTTTTTGAGACAGAGCCTCACTCTGTTGCCCAGGCTAGAGTGCCGTGGCGTCAGCCTAGCTCACAGCAACCTCAAACTCCTGGGCTCAAGCAATCCTTCTGCCTCAGCCTCCCGAGTAGCTGGGACTCCAGGCATGTGCCACCATGCCCGGCTCATGTTTTCTATATATATATCTTTAGTTGGCCAATTAACTTCTTTCTATTTATAGTAGAGACAGGGTCTCACTCTTGCTCAGGCTGGTTTCAAACTCCTGACCTTGAGTGATCCGCCCACCTCGGCCTCCCAGAGTGCTAGGATTACAGGCATGAGCCACCACGCCCGGCCTTGTTGGTCTCTCTTTGATCCAGTCTCAGCCTCTCAGCTGGTCCTTACAGCCCCCCAAATGCCTGAACCACCTCTCTCCCAAGACTAGTCAACCCTCATGAGGGCCCTCATGGCTGTCCCTCCAGAGGTCCCCACTCCCCCAGTCAGTGCCCTCGGCCCTGCCTGCCATCCTGGAGCATGTCTGTGGTTAGGGCTGGCCCTGCCCTGCAGAAGCTCGGCTCCTTCACCCCATAGCCTGGTGCCAAGTTGTTCTGAGGACAAGTGCCCTGGCCCCACGAGCCCCTTTCCTGCAGCCTGCCCCCTGCCCACAGCTGACCAAACACTTTCCTTTGCCACCCGCTCAACACAGCCCTCTATTGCTCCTGTTTCTGACATGAGAGTTTCCTCCAAATCCCCACACTGCCTCCTGTGACCCACTTAGAGTCCTAACTCTCTGGACTTAAAATAGAAAACACTCAACACAAGCTTTTACACTTCCTGCTACCAGCTGAATAAAGGTTGCATCTTTAGCAAAAACAATATAACCACCTACTAATAATGATAGTTGCCCACCAATTCAGAGCGGGTGGCCATTCATTTGCCTAGTCCTCCAACCCACTTACTACCTGTTCCCAGGCTGTATAAGTGCATGTGGGTCTCTCGGGATGTGTGACACATGTGGCTATGTGCTGTGTGCTTTTGCCTCCTTGGGAAAAACTCCAAAGTGACTGCTTGCCCTGGGCTCATCTGTAATGTGGAGCATTGATCGGGACCCATTGATAGCTGATTGTTTTCACACGTGACTCGGTCACATTCCTCTAATCTCCATCCTTCTGCTCGGTTTGCATGACAAGAAGTGGCCTCGGTGGAGAGAGGTCACTCACCTCTGACCAGGATATAATTGGAAAAAGAAGGTCATTGCCGCCTTTGCTTCTGGGGCAGATCAGCTTCGTTCCATTTGTGTCACAAGCTCTCACCAGCACACCCTCTCAATGACATGGAGACAATGGCTGTGCCCCACAGTGGAGCCCACAGAGATGTGCTCGACACAACACAAACACACCGTGGGATCGACACTCGCTCTTACCAGGACCGACATGTACAATGACACAGACACAATAGGTGTTCTTAATAAATGCTGATGATAACACCAGTGATACACAGGACAATGCATAGCCAGTGACATCCACGCACGGAGGATGCACAAAGAGATACACAAAGCAATGCTTACCCGGTGACACAGGAACCCAACAACATACGCACACAGTGACACACAGACATATCCACGAGGGCAAATAGCCCAAGCTGAGCTACCCAACATTCGGAAATATGCAACAGTAAATACCTTTCCTCAGGCAATGCCCATATGGGAATATATCAGAATTACTTGGGGAGCTTTGGCAAAGCGCATGTGTCCGGGAACCCCTGCCTGTACATACACACCCCTTACAATGAGTGTACGTGGGTAAACACGTTTATGTTGAAAAGCTCCCCCAAGTAATTGATATCCCTTCCAGGGGAGAACCCTTGAACTGCCCCCACCAGATTTCCCTCTCCAGGGTGGCAGAACTTGCTGGCGGGGTGTTGGGCTGTATTTTATTTTCTCACTCAGTTTGGGAAGGGACAGGCTCTCCGGAGCTGGATATGTCAGTGGCCAGGAGATGAGGGGGTCAGACAGCGGCCAGGAACTGAAAGAGTTAAAACTGGGGGGTAGGACATTGATCCCTGGTGGCTTTGGCTGGCCTCATTAGCACAGCACACGAAGAAGGAGCCTTCATGAAGGGACCCTTCATGTCCAGGAGACTCGCCTGCACTTCCTCACCAGGGTACGAAGGCCCAAATCCCACACTGCCTCCAATGTCACGTCTGCCACAGCCTTGGGCATCTTCAGGGAGAAAATTAGCCAGTCCCAGGCCAGGTGACCCAGCCCTTGCGCACTGCCCCACTCCGGGGTCCCAGGGCGCCAGGCCAACACCATGAAATCGAGAGAGGTTCCTTCTATTCAGGGCAGGAGTTGGGGGGAGCCACCCAACGCCCACCCTGTCAACGCGGGAAGCCTCCGGGAGCAGGCAGAGAGCACCGCGCAGGGACCAGGCTTTGAAGGCGACCGGTCACTCGAGCCCCAGCGAGGAGACCCAGAGATCCGCGTGGAGAGCACAGGGTCGCGCCGCCCCCTGGCGGCTCAATGACAGAGTTGAGGCCCGAAGGCGGGCGGCAGTGGGGTTGAGCAGCTCTGGGACAGGTTCCTCCTTCGCAGCGTTAAGGGGGAGAACATGTTGAAGGGACGCCCCCACGACGACTGTCCTGCCTTGTCCCTTCCCTCCCGCTTCCGCTCTCCTTCTGTTCCCTTCTTTATTTTCTCTCTTCGTCCTCCCCCAACCTCTTCCACTCTTCCTACCCTTCCCCCTTCCTCTGTCCTCACTCCCTCTCCCACCCCCCCTTCCTTTCTCTCGTCCTTCGCCCACCCCCTCTCGCCCCCGCGGGGCAGCGCCTCGGTGCGCCCGCTTGGCAGTTAGCCCATTAGATCGCGTACTATTGATCCGCTTCTGAGCACAGGCTGACAGCCCCCCTCCTGGTCTCCCCAAGTCCCCATTCCTGGAGCCCCACCTCCAGACAGTCCTGGCCTGCGCCTCCCCCCCGCCCCCACGCGGGCCGCGCGGAAGTCTCGCCCTCACGAAGGACAAGAACAAATGTAATTAAAGCGACCGGCGAGGGGGGTGCGTCCCTACCACACTGGCGCGAGCGGGGGTCCCAGCGGCCCTCGCTTGGCCTGCCACCTCCCCGCCCCCGCCCCGTCCCCGCCCCTTGGAGCGGGAGCATTTGGGTTGAGCTGCGCCTGTCCTATAAATCCACATATAATTCTCGCCTTTCCTGTTCAGCTAAGGAAAATAAACGTGTAAGGCTGTTTCTGGGAGCCCAGCTCAGGGACCGCTCTAAATTCTCCTCTTATTGAGTCGGGGCTGGAAATCATTCAGCTCGGCGGCGCGCCCCAGACCCCCCTCCGGCCCGCGCCGGCCGCGCACACGCACGCGCGCACACGGAAGGCAGGCGCTGGGTATATAAATATCTCCAGCTCTCCCCATAGCCGGGCAGATTTATTCCGCTGCCAAGCCTGCAGAAAATTGACTTGTTCATGGAGGCGGCTATTGACACATCACCGGGGGGAGGGTTAGGGGAGAAAGCAGTGGAGCCGGCGCCCCTCCATTATACGTTAATGTAATCAGCAGTGTGCGAAATGACTGCGCGGAAAATAGCATCACTGACATTTATATTAGAGGATATTGATGGCAGGAGCTGTGACCGCATCACTCTGCCTCCCGTTTCCACGGATTGACACAGGAGCCTCTTGTTGGCTCCATCCACGCTCGCCTCCCCTCCCCCTCTCCTCCTCCCGCACTCTCTCTCTCTCTCCACCCACTCTGTGTCTCTCCAGCTCTCCCCTTCTCCTCGCCTCACCCCCACCCTCCCTGTTCACTCTTCCGAGGTCACTCGTTTTCCAAATAATTCTTGAGCACCTACTGGGTGCCTCGTGCAAGGGTCTGTCCTCCGTGCCTCTCTTCCTAGGTTTCTCCCTCTCTTTCTCCCCCACCGTGCCCTTGCCCTCTTTCTCCCTCCTCCCCAGCGCTGCCTCTCCCCTCCCCCTGCCTTGGCTCGGTGGCTGGACCGCTGCTGTCACAGCAGATAGATAATTGAAAAATGGGCCTCACCTTTGCAGCCAGCAGGAGTGGTTCAGGCAGTTACCGCCGGGGTTACCTACTCCATCTCAGGCCCAGGCTCCAAAAGAGATTCTGAGAAAATTGGATTTTACATGGATGTTTTATTCGAGCAGAGGCTTTAGTGTATATAAATACAGGCGAGGAGGCCTTGGCGGCAAGGATGAGTGAGGACAGACAATCCCGCCCGGAGCCTCCGGGCTCAGGGGAAGCAGCCGGGCCATGCGCTTAGCTCCGGGTTCCAGACCTGGACATTGGCGCGTTCCCCTCATCATCCGGGACTGAAAGAGGTTAATGCCTCTGCACAGCTCCTTAAAAGCTGTCTTGGGAATAAAACAGGGTTTGTTGGGGGCTTGGCTGGACGGTATACTGATAAAAGAAGGAAATATACTGGAGAAGTTTGAGGACTGATTTCTTTAATAAATATTTATTGAACCTTTAACTTTTGAATTACTGAGTTTGAGACACAGGAGTAAGTTAGGCATGGCTGTCCCCTTCAAGGACAGTATAATAGTTTGGAGAATGACAACCCGGGGTTTCTTTTTTAAATTTTTGTTTTGTTCTTTTTTTAGGGGGGTCTCTCTCTCTGTTGCCCAGGCTAGAGTGCAATGGCACGATCATAGCTCACTGCAGCCTTGAACCCCTGCGCTCAAGAGATCCTCCTGCCTCAGCCTCCTGAGTAGCTGGTACTACAGGTGCACACCACCACACCAAGCTGATTTTTTTCTTAATTTTTTTTAGAAACAAGGTCTTGCAATGTTGCCCAGCCTGGGCTCAAGAGATCCTCCTGCCTCAGCCTCCCATCTGGGGTTTCTGGTTAGGGACAAGGAAAGGGAAAGGTAAAAAGTGGGTGCTGAGATTACTTTTCTAAGGACCTGAGTGGCTGGGAAGCTTAAATGAAGCAGCAGAAGGGAAACTGGTGGAGTTGGGGTATGACGGTTTCCCCCTAACTCCATTCTGCTCTCTGGACCTAGTTAGCAGAGCATCTGGGGAACATTTGGACAATGGTGGCCAACAAATCTCTAGGCAAGATCACATCCAAGGTGTTTGCAAGGAATCCTGGTGAGAGTCTCTGGAGGATCGTTAAGGGCCAAGGTGAGGCCTTCCAGAGAGACCAGGTACAAGGTGGAAGAGGCCCTGAGTGAGGGGCCCTTTGAGGGAGGCCTAAATTGAACACATATGGGCAAATGAGGGGCATCAGAAGACCAGGAAGGAGGGATGTTGGGCGGGGGAGAGGAGATGAGTGGGGACCCAGGATAAAGAATTATTCAGGGTCTGAATGTCCCCTTCATTGTAGGAAAGCCTCCATTTCATTCCTGGGCAGGGTCTTTTCTATGCTATGTCTGATCTCTAATTAGCGTCTGTGTGGCTGACAGGTGCCACCCAAATAATTTCTGTTTCTTGGAAAGAGTGTCATGAGCCATTCCATGACTGAAGACTGGAATTAAGGTGAGTGGATCCAGGCTCAGGCTGCTCAACGAAGGGGCAGGGGCTGCTTCTGAGCTCGGAGCAGAGACAACAGCTGCCTTATCCCAGCTACATCACTGAAAGCTGGACTAGCCCTCCCCCAGAGCAACACTATAAAGCCCCCCTTGTCCTCTGTCACATTGTTATACTGTTACATCATCAGCCTTTGGGGGCAGGACAGGTGCTGGATAGATCATGGGCATCCCTCCAGCTGCCCCCTGCACATCCCAGGCACTCCCAGATGGCACTCTGGGAACTCGAATCCAGCTATAGGATGGGAACATTCTGGGGTAACTGACTCCTCTCAGAACTCTCCCTGTCTGACGCCATCAGCATCTCCCCTCTCCCCTAGAGATTACATTCATCCTGACAGCCCCACACAAACGGAGTCTCTTTCCGGCTCTCGGAGCCAGGCCATGCCCACTTGCCTTAGTTACCTGTGCTGCCTCCTCACTTCTGCCTTAAGAGAACCACTCATGTCCTCACTGTCCACCACCCAAATCCATTCCTGCATTTGTCTTCCCTTCCTTGTGACTCATTTGACATATAGACCCCGAGATTCCAGTCTTGCTGTTAGCTTAGGACCCTGCTATGGTTTGAATGTTTGTGTCCATCCAAAATTCATGTTGAGACTTAATCCCCAATGCAGTAGTACTATGGGGGGTTCCTGTAGGAGGTGCTTAGGTCATACCCCCACAAATGGGATTAGTGCCCTTTTAAAGGGCTTAAAGGAGCTTTTTGGCCCTTTTCCCCCTTCCACCATATGAGGATGCAGCAAACAGTGCTGTCTATGAAGCAGACAGCGAGCCTTTACCAGACACCAAATCCGTTGGCACCTTGATCTTGGACTTCCCAGCCTCCAGAAGTAGGAGATATGATTTTCTATTATTTATAAATTATCCAGTCTCAGGTACTTTGTTATAGCTACAGAAACAGACTAAGACAGACCTCTTGAACAGGTTGGTGATGACGACATGAGTTCATGCATATGCATGTGTGTGCATGCACAGGGGCTCACTTGGGCCTTGCACACCCAAAGCACAGGGGACACCATTCAAGGAGCAGTACTTGATCCCACCCTGCCATCCAAATTAGGAAACTGACATTCAGAAGAAAAATGAAGGAGCAGCCAGGGAAGTGGCTTCCCACAGTCAGAAGGACACCTCTCACTCCTCCAGGCCTTATGAAGATGGCATTCTGGGAGGTCCTCCCTCCAGGACCATCTGCCCAGTAAGCCATCAGAGAAGATCCAGGGAAACAGGGGGTTGAAGGTACTGGGAAACAGAGCCACATATGGCTCAACCATTTATTGAAACTCAAAGCCTGTCCCTTCTCTCTCCCTATGTGAGAAAGCAGTTAGAGGCAGGGTTCAAAAGCAAATGGACTTTTGAAAGGTAGCTAGCCTGTTTCTGGGGGGCAAAAGAAGCCGTCAGGAGCTGGGAGGTTGAAGATCTGCGTGGAGAAGCCAGGCATGGCTGAGGAGCATTTCCAGCCTTAGCAACAAAGCCAACATTAGCTGTGTGACTGTTCTCATAGTCACTCAGCCTCTCTGGGCTTCAGAGTCCTCATCTGTAAAGTAAAAAAATTAAGATTTGTGTCAGTTCTAGTTTCTAAGAATCTAAACTGGTGAGTGAATATGTTTGGAGAGCCCAACTTGGGATAAAAGAGGAAATTTCAGGGCTGAAGATCCAGACTGTTCCAAGAGGGATGAGAGAGGTAATTGAGGGGCCAATTGGGCCTGAAATTTCTCAGAGGACACTTGGTGGCTAGGAACCTGCCACGGCCAGGACAAGTACAGAGCAAGAAAGCAGCCCAGCCCTAGGGCAGAGGAAAGGCAGGAATAGGTCTAAAAAGCAGTGCTACCTAAGTCGTCTCAGCCTCAGAGTCTGCTCAGAACCTAGTCCTCACAGCCCAGAGACAGTGAGTAGAAACTCCAAGTGGCCAGGCAGCTGTCGATCAATCCAAACGGCAGGAAGTCTGTGCTTAGAAACCTGTGCACTCTCACGTTGTGTGCTTTCGAAGGGAATGAGTGGAAGGTAAAGGTCTTTGCTTGGTTTCTCCAGAGTTTCTTAGTAAAGTTTCCTAGCTGAGAAATACTAGCATCACTTCGGCTACTCGGATGGAGAAGGGATCACAGCGCCCCTAGTGGTGGAGATTGGCGGTTGGCAGAGGCGACACCAGGAGACTTGCTAGGAGCCAGAGGGTGAAGCAGCTGCAGGGAGGCAGTGGGGGACACTCGGTGAAATGGAGACAACCCCTCCCCCCACCTTGACTCAGAGCAAGATGAAACAGGGCAGGTGACCAAGGAAACTTGGAGCAGAAAGCCACGCTGAAGGATAATCCCTGGAGGGAAACGGCTAGAAGCCCGCAGCACAGGCCACCAGCAGGCAGCAGGCAGGGGAGGAGAGGTGAGGAGAAGGGAGGGAAGATATCCCTTTCCACGGATGTGCCTTGGCCCCTGCCCAGGCAGAGAGGGGCATATTTTCTGTCTTGTCCCAAGCCCCTGCATCTGCCACCTTGTTTACCTCGTGCCTATTTATAGTCTCAGGCTCCATGCCTGGCATGGGACTCTGCAATTTATATGACTATAAACCTCCAAAGGGCACCAGGGGCTGGCAGAGGATGGATAAAGACAGGGGCAGGCCTCCCAAGGTCAAAATGCCCACCCTTCCACCCACACTGACTTTACATCCTGTTAAAGGGCAAGAGGTCATAAGGCCAAGCTTAGGCAAATAAGAGATGGGCAGGAAGCCACAGTCACCTCTTTGACTCTTCCCACCCTGAGCTTGTCCAGTTTGGAATTCAGAGCAAGATAGATTGTTTTGGTCCCCCTACCCTCACACTTTGGGAGTGGGTAGGAAAGCTCAGTGTGGGACAATGGATCTCATCAGGGGATAATCAAATTTGGAGAGAGGGGGTGTGTGCAGCCTTTTAAGGGAGAGGAGGAAAATGGGGACCAACATCCCAACTCCCACCTGCCCCACCCTCTTAACAGCAGAAAGGAAGAAGAACTATGCCTGGAGCATACCTGGCCCCTGGCTTCCTTCTGGGAGTGACTTTGTTTTTTGTTTGGAGGGGGTGACTTTGGAGACCTGAGAAGGCCCACCTCTCGGGACAGGGAATGCTGGTATACCCCACGCCTGGGTCCCCGGTCACCATGAGATTCTGCGAGAGCAGCTCATTCCCTCTAGAGGCAGCCTCTTCTCTGCTCCAGCTCACCCTCTACTGCAGCTCATCGCCCTCTCTGTTGCTTCCAGCTCGCCAGCCCCCACGGGTTCTCACCTCACTGTTCCCCACAAAGTGCCCCACGCTGTGCCTGCTATGCCTGCCCCTCAGCTCACCATCAGGGCGCATGTCCCCCAGCCAACGTCTCCACACTGGTCCCCACCCCACGATTTATCATGTGTGCATTAAGGCTGGACAGAGCTCAGCCCTGTGTGTGTGTGTGTGTGTGTGTGTGTGCTTGTGTGAGAATGTGCTGGTCACAGCAGAGTCACAGGCCAAATACGCATGAACATGAAGGAAGGGAGAAACCTGAAATGACTTTGTTTTCTTTTCTTTTCTTTTTTTGAGACAGAGTCCCTCTCTGTCACATGGGCCAGAGTGCAGTGGCATCATGATAGCTCAGTTTCAATGTCAAACTCCTAGGATCAAGCCATTCTCCTGCCTCAGCCTCCTGAGTAGCTGGGACTACAGGCATGCACCACTGTGCCTGGCTAATTTTTCTATTTTTTGTAGAGATGGGGTCTGAGTCTCTCTCTTGCTCTGACTGGTCTCAAACTCCTGGCCTCCAGCAATCCTCCCAACTCAGCCTCCCAGGGTGCTAGGATTACAAGTGTGAGTCACCATACCTGCCCTGAAATGACTTTCTCCTTCCTTGATTGTTTTGTCATTTTCCTGTCAACCTCTCTGCTCTGCTAGACTAAGTCTGAGGACTCGGGGAGGGACAATGCCTCTCTTAGAGCCCATGTGACCCATTGGCCATTTCTAGCCCTCTTTCGGCCCTCTACTCCCCACCACCCACCATCTTGGGTCTCAGACCCCTCAGATCTGGACTAAACCTGGTGGGAGGCAGATAGATCTGGGGGCCACGGATTGCCCAGCTGGAGTCAATCCTCTGGGGGTGTGGCGCTGGAGGACGCTGAACTATCAGTCCATGTAGACTCCCAGCTAGGTTTGAGCTTGATCTTGGCCCTGGGTAAAGCTATACTCCAGGGAAAGGAGGAGGCCACGAGGGATGGGCCCATTCTCAGGCACATTCCCCTCTCCTCCCTCTGATCCCAGCCCATCCTTAGGGGTGGGGATGCAAATGAGTAAGCCAAGTCCTTTCCTTCTCTGAAGAGAGGAGGCAGGGAATAGAGAGAATTCCAGATTCTGAGTCCCTTTTGCTCACCTACTATCCGCTTTTATCTAGTACCTTCTCTGAGGTGGGGGCATCAGGGAGACATAGTGAGGTGTGAAGGCAGCGTCTGCAATGGTTAATTTTATGTGTCAACTTGACTGACTTAAGGGATGCCCAGATAGCTGGGGAAACATTATTTCTGGGTGTGTCTGTGAGGGTGTTTCCAGAAGAGATTGGCATTTGAATCATTAGACTGAGCAAGGAAAATGCATCCTCACCAATGTGGTGGGGTCTAATCTGTTGAAGGCCTGAATAGGACAAAAGACAGAGGAAGGGAGAATTTGCTCTCTCTGCTTGAGCTGGGCGATCCTCTCCTCCTGCCCTGGCACCTGGCATTCCCAGTTGCTGAGCCTTCATACTTGGACTCGGACTTGTACACCAGCTCCCCACATTTCTCAGGCCTTTGGGCTTGGACTAGAACTACACCACCGATTTTCTTGGGCCTCTAGCTTGCAGACTGCAGACTGTGGGACTTTTTAGCCTCCGAAATTGTGTGAATCTGCCCATCAGTCTATCTTTCTCCTATTGGTCTGTTTCTCTGGAGAACCCTGACTAATACAGCATCCTAGGACCCGGGGAGAAATCAAGGGCCGAGGTGGCGGTGAGGCGCAGTGAGGAGCGCAGGAGGAGCCGGAGGGACAGGGAGGACGGCAGAGCTCAGCCTCTTGCCCTCTCCCAGAGGGAGGCAGCAGAGGGCCACGGGAATTGCCCCATCCAGCTATAGCATTTCACTTTCCTTCGGGTCCCCTATCCACCACAGAGCCCATATGGAGGGACTCACCTGGCTTGAATATTCTTACACTTTTAGCCCCTGCCCCTCTGATGGAGAGAGGCCCTGGGGAAGTCAGCCTGCTCATAATTTAGTCCTCCCCTGAGCCCCTCTATTCGTTCCTAAGCAGGGCTCTCTCCTTCAAGTCCAGAGCTTAGAAAACATACTTGTGCCTACTGTCCCATCTCCTGACATTCCTCAACCTCCCCGACTCCCTACCTCCCACCTGCCCTTGGCAGCCGTGACCCAGCCCTGAGCCACCACCCTGGGGAGGCCCTGTCTGTCCAGGGGAGCTGCCCTGTGCCCCCTGGGCCATAACCACGACGACTAGACATTGTTAGCATCTGACCCCCAATACTCCCCAGGGAGTTTCAAGGGAGGGCCCACACTGCTGATGGCTCCTTTCCCCTACCCCATTTAGGCCCCCTGCAGGCCCACTCCCCTAGATATGAGGGCCACGTCTGGCCCTGGAGAGGCACAGAGGACAGTCCTGTGCTGGGGTCCGGCTAGCACAGCGGCAGCAGGTACACGGAGGAGATCTGAGGTGTGGCCTCGAGTGAAATGGAAAATGAATGCCTTGTAGCCTAGAAACAGTAGCCCCGTGTAGCCCCTTCCCACCAGCATGGCGCCGTTGTGGTCCCTTGGCCTGGTTGGGAGTAGGGTTGGGGAGGGCAGGGGGAACACAGGCAGATGGGGAAAGCGGGTAGGGGCTGGGAGAGCACAGATCACAGAAACGAATATGTCGGTTGTGACAGCTCAAAGTTAGGAAACTGGAAGGAAGCTAGAGACTTCAATGTTAGACCCAGGGCACAGAGAACGTCTCCTGGGCATGGGGTGGCGGGAGCTAGGGAAAGAATGGCCTTGGTTTGAGGATGATCCCAGCCAAAAGGAAGGTAAGAGTGACTAGAGTTTTAGAGAACAAAGAAGGCCAAGGAGTTCCTTTTGAGCTCTTGCTGGGGTGGAAGTAGCTGAGAGAACCATGAACCTGAACCCCTGGGAGCAGAGCTGATATCCCAACACAAAGGAGCCCACACTGTAGTCGCCAGTATAGCCACAAGAAAGGCAGGGTTGGGGAGCGCTGCATTGGTACCTGTCTCTCTTACCCAGTCTCCTGTCATTGGCTGCAAGAAACCTGGGGCTCAGTGTCCAAGATGCAAGGCAGACAGGTACCTTACAGATCATCTGGCCCTGCACCTCTTTTATAGATTAGGAAAGGGGGCTCAGAGGAGCAGGGAAAGCCCCAGGTCCCTGACTGTGCCACCTATTTGAGTCATCCACCAGCCTAGTTCGCAGACCCAGTTTGACCTCATCCTATGGAAGTCCAGGCAGATCTATCTGCCCCATGGATTTGTCCCTAGATTAAGTGCCCCCTCATATCCCCATTGCTACCTTATGTTTGGACCCCTCCAGATCTGCCCGACTGAGGAGCCCAGGTTGGGAAAGCTCCCCTCCTCTTTCCTATCTCAGACTGGGGCTTCTTGGAGACTCCCTTTGCAACTTGAGATGTCACTGTCTTTCAATTAAAATGCCTTTCCCACTCTGCCTCTGCCTCTCCCTTTCTCTCTCTCTTCTCCAACCCTCCCCCTGCCATCCTTTCTCTAGATAGAGCCCAGATCTGCTGAGACAAACCTCTGAAGCTTCGTGGTTCTGGGCTGTGTTCCTGGTAATTGAGTTGTGCTCCCTGGTCATGATGGGGAAGGGTGGCAGGCAGCCGGTGGGTCCGGTCCTCCTCCTGCCAGCTTAGCCGGCCCCACTGTGATCCGGCAGGGAGAGGTGGGGATGCTTCCTCTTCCCCAGCCTGCCTTCTCTGGCTCCCTGTCTCCCCTTCTCCCCCTCCCTGCTTCATCTCTGGCACAAATCACATGGTGACAGCCCCATCCAACCTTTGGGGAAGGGTTTGTAAATGTGTCTTCCTTAGCTGTGATCTCCAAATTGTTCCTTTTATTGCATTTGTCACGGTGAAGATTAAAGTCCCTGGGTGGCCTGCACCACAAATCACAGAGTCTGCTCAGGGAGCGGCTGCAGGTTGGGAACTGACGGAGGGGTCTGGGTTCTGTAACAGGGTGTGCACGCATGTGCACGCTCACCAACACCCAATCCCGGGTGTGGTGTGGACTTGAACCCAGGAACAGAAAGATGTGCCCCGATATCATTCTGAGCTGCTGGCCCCCTTTTAACACAGTTTGTGACCTCTTCCTCCAGGCTGTCTTCCAGGATCACTGTGCCTATTCTGTAGTTGGCATCACTGTGTACATTTGTCACTCCTGTCTCTTCCATCAGGCAGGAGGGAAAGCTGTGGTCACATCAGAGATATTTCAAGATATCCCTATGGATCTCTGGTCACACTGATCCTTGATCTCATCCCAGCAGCTCTCTTAAAGGGTCAAGGGCAGCTTGGGTCCAAAGCTCCCAATGGACCCACATTCAGGGCCCAGAAGAAAAGCTGAGCTTACCCTTCCCCAGCACCCCCATAGCCTGACTTTCTTTCTCATTCTGGAATACTACTGGGTGCAGAGGGCGCACAGCTGAGACAGAGGAAACACAGCTGAGGAACCAAGAGGACAAAAGCTCCCTTGTACACACACACTGAAAAACAGTCCCTTTCCTACCCCCTTATGAGGTGGGCTTCCTGCCTGTCCCTTATGCACATTCATAACATTCAAATTTATGCTGTAATCTCCGCCGCTCCATATGTATGAGCCTTTGATGGGTGTTTGGGTTTATGGGATGCACCCAGCCCTCCGTTCCCCCACCCGCCCACCGCCTCCAACCACTGCAAAGACGCTCGTACATAATTGACATCGGCAGATTCTTTCATTATACAAGATTTAGCATCTGCTCGGGGATCGCTCGCTCCTCACTCACTATAGATGACTTTTCCCCGCGTTTCCTATTATCAATTCAAATTAGCCCCCTTTCCCCACCCGACCAGTGCAGCGTTTACACTTGACAGTGAGGAAACAGCAAGGCTATAATGGGCTCCTCAATTATTTAGGCCCAGTTAGGCCAGGACCCAGAAGGCCCCAACAAGGGGGTATGCAGCTGGGGTGGGGTTATCGTTGGGGGAGGATAAGGCAGCAACTACTTGGTCTGTTTGGCCTTACAGCCCTCCACTCTCTCACGGTCTCCCCTGTCCCCCCCAACATGCACACACCTGGGTCTCTGAGGTGTATGACAGTCCTTTCCTGTCCCCACCCGCAGCAGCAGCTCTCCCTCTCCCAGTCCCACCCTGTGTTTGCGCCACATGAGTAGTGGGGCCACCAGCACAAACCAAAGAAGAGGTCGTTAGCACCTGCCAGGCTGGCCCCTCCCCTTAAGATGTCCCTCTGTGTTAAGGTGTGTCTCCGTGAAGATGTGAGGTGGTGCCTCGGATCTCAGAGATCAGTGGGAAAGACTGAAACCCAGCCACGGTGCCCCAGGAAGAGAGAGGAAGGCAGACTCAGAAATAGAGACACAGGAGAGCCGGAGGGAGCTGAAAGGTGCCTCTAGGGCTTTGGGAAAAGTCACAGGAAAGCGGACAGGCTTGGGTGAGGCCCTTTCTCAGACCACACGGGTTATACAGAGCTGTAATTAGGTCAGTTCTGCCCACCCACTGGTCTGACTAGTCCGGGCCCAGCCTCCCGTAATAACTCTGGGGCCCAGTGGCTATTCAGGAATCACAGGCTCTCCGGAGCCCACTAAATAGCCCAAGTACAGGGGCAGAAGCTCCACGTCAGCACGGAGGCCCTGATGCCAGTCAACCCTCTGCTCAGTTCAGGCAGGGCCCCAGGCAGTCAGCTCGGCTCCAGCTCCCCACAGCCCTGCGCCCCCTCCAGCGCCCTCCTCTTCCCCAGCTCAGATCAGTTTTCAAGAGCAGTGATGGGGGTGTGGCAGGCAGGGATCCGAGGGGCTCTGGGATTAGAGGTGTCTTTCCCATGCTCGGCTTCTCCAGAATCAAAGAATTCCTCTGTCTGATTGGATTTACCCTAAGTCACAGGCGTGTGGGACCTTCTTTCCCTCAGCAACAGCTGGAAACAGCCCTAAATATGATTAATTAACGCTGTAAAAAGCCCTGGACACAATTAAGATTTATGTGTGTGAGTGTGTGTGAATGTGTGTGTGTGTGAGTGTGTGTGTTGTGGGGATGGGGGGGGCGACGAGGGCGGCGGGGGGTGGAGGCGGGTGGATTACCAACTACCTACACAGCTCTCTGGGGGAGTGGAGTGACATTTCCTCAGAGACATTCCTTCAACATCCATTCCAGGCAGGGGTCATTTTATCCCGCCTCCAGCTTTTGAGCAGATTAGCCCCTTTCTCTGTCCCAGGGGTATGACGCTATTTTCTGCTCTATCTTCTCTGATGGGGTGGGCAATTTCTGCAGTAGGTGCCTCATCTCTCTTTCCTCTACCACAGCAGAATGTTCTCTGTCAAACCTCAGTTCCTCTTGCTGGGATCAGGGACACATGGGCAATGCCCTAACACAGCTGCACAGACACAAGCCCAAATGGGACGTAAATAGGCACCTCAAGGAATCTGAATAAATGAACCGCCAGTCAAGCCTCCTGCCCTTGGAGATATATTACCTCAATCCTCAAAGACTCATGTCTCCAAGACAAGACAGGGGTCCTTCGACTCTCCCATGTACCTCTGAGATGACAAAACCTTATTTGATGGGCCATCTCCCACCTGGCCCACCCCCATGTGGCTGGGTACTCATTCCCTAAGGTGTGGACACCCCAGCTTTGATAAGATGATGGTGATGTTCACCGTTACTTATAATCATGAAAAGGAAGGGGACAGGAGTACAGATAAGTCCAGTGAATCATTTGAAAATCAGTTCTCAAGAATCTGAAAGAACACTGGATTTTAATTTATTTCTTTTCATTTATTGCAATTAATCGATCTACTTCTGTTTTGTTGAAATGACTAAGCCAGGAAGAGGTTGCCTAGGTTCTATCACAGATGGCCAAAGATGAAATGTACCAGAAGGAGCGTGGAAAAGCCCCAGACTCTACATCCCCTCTTGGGATCCTTCTGGGGTCCATGGCCTGAGTGCCTGGGGCTTCTGCTATACCACATGGTCCCCTGGGGAGAAGCCCTAAAAGGTTTGGGGATGTCTAGGTGATCCTTGGGAACGGGTCTTTACCCATGCTGATGGAGTTCTTAACAAACATGGACTTAAATCACTGGGACTGTAGTTCAACTTCCTGAAATCAAGGCTAAGTAGGGCCAAGGGAGTGTATAGACACTCCTTGTCAGTCCCTTGCCCCTTGTCTCCCATGAAGATGATCACCCTTGCTTGGAGGCAGGAGAATGGCAGAGATGAACTTTCAATGACCTTTTCTAGGACCCAGAGATTTTAGGAGCTTTTGTAGAATGTTTAGGTGGTGACTGAATAAAGGAGCTAAGGCTCACTCCAGAGCTCTAGAATGAAAGGTGAGTCTCAGAGAGAGGGAAAGAGAATGAGAGCCCCAATATGGGCTTGCTGTGATGATCAAAGCAGGAGGGCATGTCCAGGGGTCCCCAGATGCACATGTGATCACTCTACTGCAGTCAGCTGTGCAGAGTGCCCCACCCCCAGCACTTCTACTCACACCTTCTGGGCTCTATAGAGTCCCACTCCTATTTTCTCTCAGTCTTTCGGCTAAGGTCAAGCATAGTATCTGTTCTTATCAACTTAATATTTGATACATCCTCTATCTGAGGACAGTACCTTAAATGGAGTTTGGATCCAGCAGATGGAATAGGAGCTTGCTCCATCTACTCCATGCATCGACTTGGTATTGCAGTACCTCTAGAAACAGCACATCCCCAGGGGGAGAGGCAGAGTTCCAGTCCCAGAGAGAGGGGAGCGGGGACAAGATCGGTGAGCAGCGGACCTGGGCACTGGTGGGTGAACAAGGAGGAGGAGGCAGAAAGGTGAGCAGCTGGCAAGAGGCGGACAGAAAGGCAGGCTGGGGATGGGCCGCTCCCCTGTGGGTGTCCCTATACTTTTCTTACAGACCTTCTGCTCCTTTGGGATCTGATCCCAGTATATATGGAGATGACTGTGCCCATCTTCATGGGTCAGCATGTCTCTGCACGTGTGGTATCTCTACTCTGCGCCAAGGCTTGGTGGCCCTGTGGCTAGGTATAGGTGTGTG
This sequence comes from Lepilemur ruficaudatus, assembly GCA_963574885.1. NCBI lineage: Eukaryota > Metazoa > Chordata > Mammalia > Primates > Lepilemuridae > Lepilemur > Lepilemur ruficaudatus. The sequence goes on along the minus strand of CAUYRT010102942.1, from coordinate 5,919 downwards.
AACAGAGAGAAGAACAAGAAACTAGGGAATTGCCCATAGACCAAATCAGGCCCACCTGGGTGTTTGCTTTGATGAGCACAGTGTTTAAAACAAACGTGCAGCTGAACGCCGTTAGGAGAGGCACGTGCTTTTCAGGTGCAGCACACACCCTGCCGCTCCCTGTTGCATTTCACTTCGCAGTTGTATAACATGTCTAGCACTGAAGTCTTGTGCCTGTGACCTCTTGAAGAGAAAAGGAGACATGCCCCTATGTGTCCATAAATTGGCTCCTGAATAATTGGCCCCCATAAGAGATAATGGCTGGGGTCCAGCCACCAGCTTCTCTGGGACTGAAGGGTACTGGGAGCCACGTTTTTGTTTTTTTTGCTTTTTTTCAGAGTCAGAAACACCTATTGTGAGGGAAGGAAGCAAGTCCCATCCTTCTATGAGACAGAAGTCCAAGATCATACAGGTGAGACTGGACTCCAGGCCGCCTCGGCGGGACTCCAGAAGGCCTATTTTGCACACTGCCTCTTCCTGTCATCAAGCGGGTTTGAGCTGAGGCTGAGACATGAGAAATAGAGGGAGAACAAACACAGAGACTGAGGGACACACCAGTGTCCAACTGTTGTATCCTGGACAAGAGCCTCTGCCAGAGGATGGATAGGTATTTTGCCAACACCCTGATGGGATGGCTGTTGGGCAGACTGGTTGCTCAAATAGCCTGTCGTGTGGCCGTCACAGGGAAGCAGGACCCGCCTTCCTGCCCAGCATCATATCCCATCCTGCCCCACCCCTCATCTTCCTGGGAAAAAGGGAAAGTTGGGGAGGGTTCCGTCTTGTTCTGGAAGCTTAGAAGAGTGGCTGGAAATATACGAGGCTAGGTTTGGGGTTTGCTCTTAGTGCTTGCTTCACCCTTGCGATCAGCTTTCCAGAACTCTCAGTGATCATTATGGGGTCAGGACTCCACCAGGGGGACCTGTACTAAGATCAGATCTGTCTCTGGAATCCCCCTACTCAGGCAGCAGCTTCCAGGGCAGCAATCCTGATACAGCCTTTTATTTGACTTCCAAGAAGCCTAGGATATAGATGGGAAGGGAAAAAAGGATAATTTATTAATATATAAGAGGTTTGATCTTTTACAGCTGCCATTTATTGAGTGCCAGATTGTGGGGGAGGGGATGTTTTATTTTTGGTCATTTAATTTGTGCCAGGAAGTGGACTGAGCATTTTACATACTCAATTTCATTAAATGTTTATAACCATCCAGTGAGGTAGGGATTATTATCTCCTATTGCTCAGCTAAGGAAATTGAGGCCCTAGGAGGTTAAAAACAGATCCAGAACCACACAGCCATGAACTGGTCAATCTGGCTATTTCCACTCAGGGGCACTGCCTTCCTGGGGAAATCAATACAAACCTGAGGTCACAGTGCAAGGTGGAGGGAGGGCAGGTTTGCCAGATTTAGCAAATAAAAATACAGGATGCCCAGTTAAATTTTAATTTTGGACAAACAATAAATAATTGAGTATAAGTATATCCCAGAGAGTGCAAGGGATATATTTATACTAATAATCTATTTGTTGGGCATCTGTATTTTATCTGGCACTTCTAAGGGGGGAGTCACAACCAGGTCCAGCCCTGTCCCCCTTTTTCAAGAAAGTCCTGAGGGAAACCAGTGTCAAGTATGGGATTGTCTGAGCTCAACTAAATTGCTCAGGTGGCCCTGCCAGCCCTTTTCTCCTTTCCTGAGTGGAGCCAGGAAGGAGCAGGGCTTGGGGTCTGGGCTGCCCTGCCTGCCTTCCCAGTTCTGCCCTGGGGAAATCAGAGATCAAACGAGTCCACCCATCGAAAGGGATTGTCTCTTATTCATCCCAGCAAGAGCAGCCCGTAAATGGGGCACCAGCACAGCAGGGGCCTCCAAAACTGAAATGAGAAATTAAAGGAAGAAAAAATCAAGAAATTTGAGATGTCAAAAAAGCGTCAAGTAATCAGTCATCATGGGGGAAAAATGCAAACTTCCTGACATTCACTGTGCGAGCTGAGAGTGGGGTAACTTCTGAAGGTCTAGCCCAGCCCTGTCTTTGGGGCTCCAGCGCCTCCTCTTCGCGTTCCTGGCTAGCTTAATCTGGGCGGGCCTGAGAGGGGGCAGATAGATGGTGGGAGCGGTTCCCTTGGACCCCGTAGTCGCCAAACTCTCGCCCCCCTGCCACCCCCACCCGGTCAGGCCCTCAGACTGGGCCCGGGTCCCAGGCGCTGCCCTGGCTCCCCTCGGGCTCCCGGGCTCCGTCCTCAGCATCTGGCCCCGTCGGCTCCTGCCGCGGCTCCACCGCCTGCTCCATCGCTCGCTCCCCATCCGGCCCCGTTCCCTCTCCCGGCCCCGTGTGCTCAGCTCGCTCCGGGCGTCTCCCTACTGAAGAATTATGTTGCATAAAGCAGCCGCCACCATCTTGAACTGGCAGTGAACTTTGCTTTCTACATATAAATACAGATAGCAATCACACCCCAATCAGCGCAGAGGCTTCAGGGCATCATCTCAGCAACTCTAACTTTTCCATTACGATAATGTGATTTTCACTCAGTCTATAATATCACCAGCCATGAATAAAGCAACTGGCTCTTTCTGTCTCTCTCTTCCCTTCCCCCTTTCTCTGCTTCTCTCTCACCCGCCTCAGTCTCCTCTCTTTTCCTCCCTCACTCCCTCTTCTTCTGTCTCTCCTGCAGCCCCTCCTGGTGACTGTCTCCATCTCTATTGCTGCATCTCTGAGTATCTCGGCCTTCCTGTCCCACTGTCTCTTTCTCTCCCCCATCCTCTGGGACTCACATTCCCTAAATACTAATTGCAGGGATTTGCTGTGCCCCGAGGGCTCAGTTAAGTTCCGCTCCCCAGCTCTGCGGTCATCTGCCTTTGCCTGAAGGTGAGAAACTCTGCGGGCTGGGGGTGGGGTGGGGGTCGGCAGCCTGGCTTTCCTGGAGGGGGAGGGGAAAGGAAGGAGAGGCTGCTCCTCCTCTCTTCTCTCCCTCTTTCCTTAAGTAGCAGGATGGCTCTCTGCAAGGATTCCCATCAAGAATGCCAAAGCCAGAGGCTCAGGAACCAAAGGATCCAGCTGAGAGATCTGAAAAATTACTGCTTAGGGGAAGGTCCTCCTGGAGGCTCCGATTCTGGGCATTGGGGACCCAGACTCAACCAGATTCCAAATGCCAGACTATTGTGAGTAGACACAGCTGATGAGAGGGTGCCCTGGAGAGGCCTGGAGAAAAGGGGGGAAACTGGCCCAGTCTTCTAGAGTCACTTCTGAGTACAGTTCAACCCTGAGCCTGGCAGAAGGGTCCAGGCTAAAGCTGCCTTTGCCAGGACATCTGATAAAAGCCTGCAGATTCTTGACCAAGGGGTTAGCTGCCTTGTCAGAGCTCCTGGAAAGGGCTTCTCATTCCTTCATGGACATTCCCCAGGTTGGTTGTGGTGCCGGTAGGGGGATTGTCTGTGCCTATGGTCATTCATTTACCTGTCTCCCTGGGTTTGTATCCCACTTCATTCACCTGCTAGCCAGGACCATGGACAATACTCTTAACTTACCTAAGCCTCAGTGTCCTCATCTATGAAATGGGCATAGTAATAGTACTTACCTATTGAATAAAATAATGTATGTAACATGCTTAACACAGTGCCTGCTGCATTGTTAAATGTTCAATGAATGTTAGCTATTATTATTACAATCAGCAATTATTGAACAGTCACCTGCTGTCTGTGTTAAGCAGGACACCATGGAGGTCAGGAACCTGGAGTCTGGAGTCAGACTATCTGAATTTGGTTCCTGGCTTAGCCATTTACCAATTTTGTGGCCTTGGAAAAATCACAGCCTCTGTGAGACTCAGTTTCCTCATCTGTAACAGGAATAATAATAGTTCCTACTTCATAGGGTTGTTGTGAGCATGACTCAGGCTCACCTCGTGCTTGGCACAGTGCTGGCATATGGCAAGACCTCTGGGACTGTTAGTAAGGGTCAGTCACTGTGGATCCAGCCATGAATGAGGTGAACACTGCCCTGAGTGTCCTGGAGACCACACCCTCTCTGTGGGTGGGCCCCTGACTGTTTCTATCACACTTGTCCATTGATGATCTTGACATTTCACTCCAGTGGAAGATGAGGGCTTCTTTTCCCCTGGTTGTAAGAACTGTACCTTTTCAGCTGCCCACCTGCCTAGGGTGGGACAAGGACTCCTGCCCAGGCCCCTCCCTGGGTGAAGAGGAGGAGAAAAGGTAACTCTTGAATGTGTTCTCTTAGGCAGGGGTGGACCTCTTTATTTATTCTGTCCACTCCTGTATTATTTTTTTTTTTTTTGAGACAGAGTCTCACTCTGTTGACTGGGTTGTAGAGTGCCATGGCATCAGCCTAGCTCACAGCAACCTCAAACTCCTGGGCTCAAGCAATCCTTCTGTCTCAGCCTCCCAAGTAGCTGGGACTACAGGCATGCACCACCATGCCCAGCTCATTTTTTTACATATATTTTTAGTTGGCCAATTAATTTGTTTCTATTTACAATAGAGACAGGGTCTCGCTCTTGCTCAGGCTGGCCTTGAACTCCTGACCTTGAGCTATCCACCCGCCTCGGCCTCCCAGAGTGCTAGGATTACAGGCGTGAGCCACCACGCCTGGCCCACTCCTGTATTTCTAAGTGTTGGTGGGACTCTTTGCCTGCCTGCTAGATTTTAGTTTTTCTTGGTTTCTCTCTGAAGGTTCCTTTGTAGGCTTTCCAACCTGATCTCACAGGAAACAGAGGAAAGAAGACTCTACTCACCTTAGCCAGTCCAGGAAGGGGCTCCAGGAGTTACGACCTTCAGAGCTTCCAGCTCTAGGGCCTGGAGAGCTGGTATCATCGAAGCAAACCCAGGGTAGGAAACTAAGGGCACCGTGTTGGGTCAGTGGGAGGTTTGGGTCTCTTCCCTAATACTTAGCCTCTCTGCCTTCACTCCAGGAGGAAGACTTCAAAATCCAGAGTCATAAGCCCAAGTGTTCTTAACCAGTTGCTTCAGCTAAGGGAGCTGAACAGTCTGTAAACGCACCACAGGATGTGGAGTCTGGTCTCCTCCCTACTCCTTACCCCACTGGTCTGTGCCTTCCAGGTGATCACAGCCCAGTGGGGGAGACAGGGAAGAGAACAGGAGGGAAGAGACAGTGTGAGAACAGGGAAGTTAATACAGAGAGACGCAGATAGGGATAACTACACGGTGTGGTGGGAACAAAAAAAAAAGAGAGTGATCAATTCAGGCTGAAGAGTCAGGTAACCCTTTGCAGAGGAGGTGGTGCTCCAGCTAATTTGAAAATGTGGGCAAAATGGGAGGGGGAGAGAAGGAAAGATGCTGGAGGCAGGGGGAGGAGCGTATGCCAGAGCCTTGAGGTGTGAAACAGCCGGCACATTTGGAGAGCTCCACTGAAGGACAGTGGGCAGGGCAAGGTAGGGAGGTTGCTTTGGGAGAGAGGCCAGCAGAAGGAGACAGATAAGGTAAAGAGCCACACCAGAGAGTAGCCAGAGAGTTGGGCTTTTACCCTGTGAGCTGGGGGCTACTGAAGAGCTTTCTCAGGGGAGTGATTTGCATTCAGAAAAATGGTTCTGGCTGGGCTCACGCCTGTAATCCTAGCACTCTGGGAGGCTGAGGCGGGCGGATTGTTCAAGGTCAGGAGTTCGAAACCAGCCTGAGCAAGAGTGAGACCCCGTCTCTACTAAAAAAAAAAATAGAAAGAAATTAATTGGCCAACTAAAAATATATAGAAAATATTAGCCGGGCATGGTGGCATATGCCTGTAGTCCCAGCTACTCAGGAGGCTGAGGCAGAAGGATTGCTTGAGCCCAGGAGTTTGAGGTTGCTGTGAGCTAGGCTGATGCCACGGCACTCTAGCCTGGGCAACAGAGTGAGACTCTGTCTCAAAAAAAAAAAAA
>CAUYRT010102939.1:0-15034 GCA_963574885.1 Lepilemur ruficaudatus | reverse complement strand
TTCGAGACTGAGTCTCACTCTGTCGCCCGGGCTAGAGTGCCGTGGTGTCAGCCTAGTTCACAGCAACCTTGAACTCCTGGGCTCAAGCAATCCTCCTGCCTCAGCCTCCCAAGTAGCTGGGACTACAGGCATGCACCACCATGCCCGGCTAATTTTTTCTATATATTTTTAGTTGGTCAATTAATTTCTTTCTATTTGTAGTAGAGACGGGGTCTCGCTCTTGCTCACGCTGGTTTCGAACTCCTGACTTTGAGCGATCCTCCTGCCTCAGCCTCCCAGAGTGCTAGGATTACAGGCGTGAGCCACCGCGCCTGGCCTGTGTCTCTTGACCCTACCGAGGACCCCCGTGCCCCTCACTTGGCCACTACTGAGCCCTTCTGGTCTACACGGGTTTTAACACCACTGGGCGTGACCTTGTCTATACTGTTTCCCCTCCGGAGGGCCAGCCAGGAGGGGTGTTTATCCATTTTGTTGCCATGTGTCCGCAGCACCTAGCACGGTGCCTGGCACACAGTAGGTGCTTAGTAAGCATGCGTGGAATGAGTGCGTAGATGACCGGTTTCTACTGCTGCTCCCTGGGCCCCGAGGTTCCGCTCCGTCTTGTCTCCACCCTGCCACAACCGCTGTCTGTGTGTGGACCGCAGCTGGTGTGTGTCTATATATATTCAAAAAACAGTTTTGGAGGCTTAGAAACATTTGAAACCCGCTGCTTTGAGTGCGCACAGTTGTGAAGCTGTTCCCGTGTGGGGATGGTCACACTCAGGCGTGAACATCCTTGGTGGAGCCCCTGAGGTCACCTGGGGCCAGCCGGGGGCCAGCCGCCCGCCCCAGGGGCGCTCGCGGGGCAGGAGGCCACGGTGAGCCCACGTGGCACAGAGGGTCCCCGCGCCTGCCCACGGTGGGCGCGGCCCACGCACGCGTGGAGGAGGCGGGAGGGAACGTGCGTGGCGGGCACACGCGGGGGGGACAGTGGGGCCCCGCCGGGCTCGGCCCCCCTCTCCCCACCTGCGCCCCGCCTCCCCCCCCAAGCCTGGCGTGAGTTCGGAATGTGTAATCACAGCCCTCGGGGCAAATTAGAACAGGGAGTGAACTCTCTGCCCGACCGCAGAGAACGAGGCGGCGTTTCCAGCCGGGATTGCCACAGAGCGGCAGAGCTGGCTCTGTGTGTGTGCGCGTGCACACGTGTGTGCGTGTGTGTACATGCAAGCTGGCGTGCACACACTCTTGGGCGGCGTGATGTACAATGAGCGCGGGCTTCGGAGTCCAGAGACTTTCTTCAAGGCCCTTTGCTCCCTGGGTGGCCTCTCGGGGCCTCAGTTTGCTCAGCTGTGGAATGGGAGCAGGAGCCTCACTCTGCTCACCACGTTCCTGGGGATTAAATCGGGGACAGGCTGGGAGGGGCGTGGCGGGTTTTAACGTGGCTGTGAGATGCCAGGCTGTAGTCCTACTACGTGCGTGCGTCTGGCGGGGGTAGGGGACTGGGAGGACAGTGAAGTCAGGACCAAGTCATGGCGGTGGTGATGGTTGAACGCGACAAGAACCAATAGTTGTCAAGTGTGCATTGGGTGCCCAGGGGACACGTGACCTGCCTTATCTCACAGAGGCCCCACGAGGGAGGGGCTGTTACTGCAGCCCCATTTTACAGGTCGGGAAACTGAGGCTCGGAGAGATTAGAATGGGTTGATAGTAGTAATTCTTACCTCCAGCGTGGTTGTGAAGCCTGAATGAGACGCCGCAAGGGCTTGGCGCGGTACCTGGCGCCCAGAACATGCGCAGTCCACAGCCCAGGTAGCCTGGACTCTGCAGCCAACTGCCCAAATTTGAATCCTGCCTCTGTCGCTGACCTGTTGTGTGACCTCAGGCAAGTCGCTTACCCTCTCTGAGCCTCAGTTTCCTCATCTGTAAAATGGGAATGATAGCAGTACCCAGCTCCAGGGCAGGGCTTCTCAACTTCAGCCTTACTGCCATTTCAAGCTGGATCATTCTTTGCGGTGCGGGGCTGTCCTGTGCCTCATAGGATGTTTGGTGGCATCCCCTGGCCTTGACCTACTAGGTGCTGGCAGCTCTCTCTCTTCCCCCTGCAGTTGCGACAACCAAACATATTGTCAGATGTCCCTGGCGGCGGGGGCGGAACCAGCCCCCTTGAGAACCCCTGGCTAGAGTCCCCGTGAGGACCGGACGGGCAGGAGTGTGCAAAGCACTCAGCCCTGTGCCTGGCACAGTGCGAGCTACATGGCCATGATGACTATGGCAACTTATTTCCTAATTATTATTTTATCCCCAGTAGAATGCGAACCACGATCACCATGTGACTTGCTCAAGGCTATGCAGCAGCCAACGAGATTGCAGGTGGCTGAGAGGGCATTTGAAACCCGGGGCTGGTGACTCCACACCCTGCCATTTTGGAGCCCCCAAAAGCTGGGATGCCATCCGGGTTGGGGTTCATAGGGCAGGAGGTGCAGGCGTGGTGGGAGGGGCTGGAGGGACCACCCGGCTTCCTTCTCTGGCCTTGGGAGCCCCCTGAGGTGTGCCACGGTAGTGTCCCCGGTGTCTCTTCTCCCCCAACCTCAGGGTCCCCAGTGAAGCAAGCAGGGCTGTGCCTGGGAGAATCTGACCTGCTCCATCTGTGCCTGGCCCACAGTCACCCCTCCTGCCTCAGCATGCCCCCCCATTCCTGCAGCGCAAAGCCCAAATTCACATGGCAGCCACGAGAGGCTGAGAGGATCCAGGTCTTCCTCTCTTACCTGGCAGACAGATGGGACCTGATGTCCCCGGAGGTCCTACTAGGTGCTTGCACTGAGTGGTTGCCTCACATACCTGAAAGGACCCTAGGAGGAGGTGTGGTCACCCCAGTTTTTTGGGGTTTTTTTGAGACAGAGTCTGGCTCTGTTGCCTGGGCTAGAGTGCCGTGGCGTCAGCCCAGCTCACAGCAACCTCAAACTCCTGGGCTCAAGCGATCCTCCTGCCTCAGCCTCCAGAGTAGCTGGGACTACAGCTGCATGCCATCAAACCTGGCTATTTTTCTATTTTTAGTAGAGACGGGGTCTCACTCTTGCTCAGGCTGGTCTCGAACTCCTGAGCTCAAGCAATCCTCCTGCCTCGGCCTCCCAGAGTGCTAGGATTACAGGCGTGAGCCACCGCGCCCGGCCAAGTCACCCGTTTTATAGGTGACAAAACCAAGGCCCAGAGAGAAGTGATTTGCACAAGCTCACACAGCTGCTAATGACCAGGGCCGAGAGAGGAACCGGGTCTGATTCCAGAAGCCCTGCTCCTAACCCTTCCTCCCTCCCTGGGCTGTGATAACTGACAGCCCCCAGTCTAATCCCAGGGCCAGCCCTGCTCTGTCTGATCTCCTTTACCACTCCCTGCAACCTGATGAAGAAGCTGCTGAAATAGCACCCATTTCACAGAGGAGGAAACTGAGGCTGGGGAGCTCGGGTGACTTGGCTAAGGTCACATGATAAGTAAATAGCAGAGCTGGGATTAGAACCCAGGCCTGAAGGCCTCCAAAGTCCAGGCTCTCCCGACTGGTGTCCAGAGGGGAGCCAGCCCCTGGCAGGAGCTCTGATCCTCTCTGTGTGTCCTGTTGTACCCGCCAAGGGAGGCCGCTGGCGGTGTCCCCCCCGTCTCTGGTCCAGAGAGTGAGGCAGCCACAGAACAAACAAGGTGGGAACCAGTTTATTTATTCTTTTACGGATGTGCTGGGCAGGGCGGAGAGACGCACAGAGAGGGCTTTTGAGTCGTGCCCCGGCCTCCTGGGAGGGATGGTCAGAGTTCCAGGAAACTCGGCCCTCCGTGCCCAGCCCCGCCTGGCCGGCGGTGTGCTGCAGAGGGCGGCAGGGTGCGGGGCCAGTGGCGGGGCCTCGCCTCTCCCGTGCCCTTGGTCCCAGCTATGCCTGGTGCCCGGGAGCCAGAGAAACCTGCTTCAAGGCCAGCTCTGCTCCCCACAGTCTATGTGACTGTCCCTCTTGAAGCCCAGTTTCCTCACCTGAGCAATGGGAACCAGTGACACTCTTGTCATCCGCTTGTCTGTTCGAATGGTGCCCGTCTAGGTGCCGGGGACTCAGGGATCAGGGGTGAACAAGACAGATGGCTTCGCAACCTCCTAGTATCCTGGGGCTCACAGCCTGGGAATTACCTCTCCCGGGAACTACTTGGGTAAAACCTCCCAGGAGAGCAGCGTGGAGCCTGACAGCGAGTGTAGGAGGGTCAGGGAGGGTTTCCCAGAGGAAGGGACAATTGAGCTGGCACAAAGGTGGGTAAGGGTTAACCAGGCAAAGAAGGAAGGGAAGGGACCGCCACTTTGTACTGGGGATTGTGCGCTGCGGCAAGTTCGATAAATCCTGGGGCCTCAGTTTCCTGTTCTGTAAAATGGGGGCATACCAATGGTGTCAGATGAGGAAATTGAGGGTTATGGGCCCACCCAGTGGGTTCATGTGTATTTCCGAGCTCCTCCTGTGCCCGCAGCACACAGTCAATGGTTCTGCTTTGGTGGGTGCTTACTACGTGCTAGGCGGGCGTGGTCCACGGTGATGCGTGTTCTCTGCTAGTTTTCCGTGTGGGGCTTAGACATCCCCATTTTACAGATGGGGAAACAGAGGCTGTGAAATGTCGACTTGGCCAACATCATGCAGTGGCTAAGTGTGGAGCCTGGATTTGAACCCTGCTCTGTGGGGCTCCAAAGCTGGCTTGCTGGGTCAGCCATAGGCCTTGGGCTCCAGGTTTGGGGTCCCAGTGTGACTCTGAGGCCCGTCCTTTTCCCGCTAATGCCCAGGGTAGCTGGACCCAAGGCCAACTCATGTTTCCACGTTCCTGAAAGAGGCCCCTGTTGCAGCGCCCGCCTGGGGCTGGCGGCCAACCACATCTGGGAGTGGCCACCCTGCACCCCTGTCATTACAACGGTGGCTTTGAAGCAGCTGGCGGCAGTGCCACTTGTCCACGTGGGAGGGGGCTTCCTGGAGTCCCCGCCACTGGCCGGGCTCTGCCTGACTCCCTCTCCCCCCCCGCAGGCTGAGCAGTGCAGGCGAGCATGGCGGAGCCCGGCGAAGGCCCCCACGCGGGGCCCGGGGAGGTGACCGAGCCCCCTGGGGACGAGAGCGGCACCCCCGGCGGGGAGGCCTTCCCTCTCTCCTCCCTGGCCAATCTGTTTGAGGGGGAGGACGGCTCTCCTTCCCCGCCCGCCGACGCCGGTCGCCCCACTGGCCCAGGCGATGGGCGGCCAAACCTGCGCATGAAGTTCCAGGGCGCCTTCCGCAAGGGCGTGCCCAACCCCATCGACCTGCTGGAGTCCACCCTGTACGAGTCCTCGGTGGTGCCTGGGCCCAAGAAAGCACCCATGGACTCGCTCTTTGACTATGGCACCTACCGTCACCACCCCAGTGACAACAAGCGGTGGAGGAGGAAGGTCATAGAGTGAGTATTGCCGGCTGCCTGGCCAGCGGTCCCCCCTGTACTGGATTCATCCGTCCACCCATCCGCCCATCTGCCCACCCTGCCATAGGACACCTGTCTGTCTGTTTGTCTGTACTCTGTCCATCCACTCACTCATTTCTACAATTGTTTGCTCAACTATCTCTTCATTCATTCATTCATCTGCTTTTTAAATCCACCTGCCCTTTCATACTCCGATCCATCTACTTGTCTGTCCATCCATCCACACACATAGCCAACCATTGGTTCGTTATCATCCACTTATTTATATATGTATTTACCCTTCCATCCATCCACCCATCCACCCATCCATCTGTCCACCCGTCCACCCATCCACCCATCCATCCATCCACCCATCCACCCATCCATCCATCCATCCATCCATCTACCCACCCATCCATCTACCCACCCATCCACCCATCCACCCACCCATCCACCCATCCATCCACCCACCCACCCACCCACCCATCCACCCACCCACCCGTCCACCCATCCATCCATCCATCCATCCATCCAACCAACCATCCATCCATCCACCCACCTGTCCATCCACCCATCCACCCACCCATCCACCCACCCATCCATCCACCCATCATCCATCCATTCATCATCCACGTATCCTTTCATCCAGAGCCCCATCTTTCCACTTGCCCATCCATTTGTCCCATCCATCCACCCATCATCCATGCACTGAAGTATCTACCCATCCATCCATCTGTCACCTGTCTGTCCAGCCATACGCCCATATAGCCAGCCTTCCATTCATCTCCCATGTACTCACCCACAGGCCCACTGTCCCCTCATCCACCCTGTTTCTGTTCATCCAGCCATTCAGCTGTCTGTCAGACTCTTTGTCATTCACTCATTCATTACATTTCTTGGATGCATGAATAGTTGGATGGGTGGATGGGTGGGTGGGTGGATGGATGGATGGGTGGGATGGATGGGTGGGTGGATAGGTGGGATGGGTGGATGGATGGGTGGATGGACGGGCTGGCTTATGTATTTCTTTCTTTCTGTCTGTCTCTACCCATCATGCAGTAGGCACTAGCTTCAGTTTGTTGGATAAAGCATTCCTTGGTGTTCCAGCTATCCCTCCCCACTCAGTCTGAGCCTCCCTAGGGCTTCAGCTGCCCCCCCATCCCTGGGACAGTGGGGCAGGCAGGAGACGAGCCCTCCCATTACTCTGCTCCCCACCCCCTCTAGGAAGCAGCCGCAGAGCCCCAAAGCGCCTGCCCCCCAGCCACCTCCCATCCTCAAAGTCTTCAACCGGCCCATCCTCTTTGACATCGTGTCCCGAGGCTCCACCGCTGACCTGGACGGGCTGCTCCCCTTCCTGCTGACCCACAAGAAGCGCCTGACTGATGAGGAGTTCCGGGGTGAGCCACCCAGGCCGTCATAGCCGGTGGGCCAGCCAAGGGTTGGGGGGAGGCCTGGCGTCGGGGGACCCCATACCCCTCAGCATCTTCCTTTGGGGCAGTGGACTGCATAGGCCTGGAAGAGCACTGGACAGAGAGTCTGGTCCTGTGTGTCCTTCACCACTCTACTTAACCTCTCTGGGCCTCGGCCACCTCAGCTTATTCATTCATTCCTCCAACCCTTATTTATGAAAAGGTTAGTGAAGTAGGTAAGCAGAGTCCTCCCACCTGGGTTTGGGTCCCACCTCCACCACTTAAGGGATGTGTGGCCTCTCTGGGCCTCAGTTTGCTCATCTGTAAACTGGGGATAACAACAGCATAGTCCCGGCCTCTGAGGAAAGATCATCCCGGGAAGCGCTGAGTGTAGACGGCTGAGGACCCGGAGCTCCTGCTCCCTCTGAGGAGGGGTCTGGAGGGCTGGGCAGGGCATCGGGGCTGGGATCCGGCTTCTACCTCTTAGGGTCTGCCCACCCCCCAGCTTTAGGGCATCCTGGCTTTAGGCCTCCCCTCCCTAGGCTGAATGAAGCCCCAGCCCGGATATCTCACCCTCCAGCCTCGTCCAGGCTCAGAACACCCGCCCCAGGGCGCCAGCAGCCTCTGCTGCCCAGGCCTGGCCTGTCAATCGGGCACGGTGGCCTGCAAGCTCCTCCAGCCAGAGCAGCCGCCTACTATGAGCCGGGCACCCCACGGGATCCCACACACCCGTGTACAGTGTCAGGAATCGTGGCACCTGCTACAGAGAAGGGCCTGTGTCAGGGAGGCCGGCCACAGTGGGTCTACAGCTGGGGTCTGGGGATGCTTCAGGGAGGTCGCGAGAGGCCATTTCTTGAGACTTCAGTTACTTTAAATGAAGTCCCCAAACAAGGTGACCAGATGTGTGATTGCCTGTCCATGTACACCTTTACCTACGTGACTCCCACCACGGAAACCGTACAAGGCAATGTCATTGTGTCTGTCATTGGACTTAACTGGATTTATGAAAAATATTGACTCCTGGTACCTGGCCAGATGAAGCGGCCTTGTTTAGGGGCACAAACTTGGAGTTGTTGGGGGGACAGGGCTCCTGTGTGTCCCCAGACTATTGATGACTCAGCGATGGCGCGAGTAATCTCATTGGGACAGAACCCACATTTAAGCCCCGGCCAGAGGGCCCCCCCGGTCCCCCAAGTGCGCTAGGTGACAGCGGGGACCCTCGAGGTGGAGCGAATCCCGCCAACTGGGCGACGGCGCTGTGACTTTGGCCGGCAGAGCAGCGTTGAGTGTGGGCTCTCAGCCTAGTCGGGAGCCCCCCGACGAGTGTGCGTCTCTGCATGAACGTGGGTGGGGGACCATAAGATGGGCTTGGGAGGTGGGTCCCTGAAAGTGTGGACAGTGGGGTGTGTGTGTAGCGGGTACTAATTGACCCTCTCGTCGTGCCTTTCCCTGTAAGGCCCTGGACCTGAGCCAGGGCCCACAACCCGGACCCGCCCCTCCCTGTTTTTCTGGCTAGACGCTCACGAGCTCATAGGATTCTGGAGGACCCCACATCCGACACACACACCCCGAGCAAAGTTGCACAACCGGCTTTAGGCGATTGTCAGTGGTGGGCCACGTCGCCACCTGGTGGTCAGGCCCTGGAACTGCGTGTCCCGCCCCGTCTCTGGGAAGAGGCCGCTCCTGGCATCTCATCCCAGGACCCCGACTGGCAGCCCCCCCACCCCACCGCCCGCGGTGGCCCGTGTCTGAGGGTGGGGGAGCCCAACGCCAGGGTCTGGTTCCACTCTGGGTTACCCGTGGCTAGGAATGACCTGGGGCGCCCCATTTGCTCCTTCGTCGAATGTTTATTAACTCAACAAGTGGTTATTGGGCACGTACCGAGTGTCAGGCGCGGTGCTTGGCAGGGGACGAACCATGGTGAGCGAGGCAGACACGACCCTGCTCCGGAGTTGCTCACAAGCTCCTGCGTGAGACTGGCCTTGATCAAGCGACCACGGAAATAAGCACAGAGTTAGGGTGTCAGTAAAAGACTGTATCACAGGATTTGACCTGGTCAGGGAAGATCCGGGAGAGCTTCCTGGAGGAGGTGACACTTGAGCGGAGTCTGAATGAGTTGCAGTTAAACCAGGTGCAAAGAGGAGGGAGCAAAGGGACAATATGTGCAAAGGCCTTGAGGCTCACCGTGACGAGTGTGGGACTCTGAGCGGCCGTCCTAGCAGCTATGTGGAAAGTAGGTGAAGGAAGGCCAGAGAGGCTGGGGTGGACGAGGGAGGTGTCTTGGGCATGCGAGAGCAACCGGGGGCTGGGCCAGGGTGGAGAGCTGTAGAGGGATTGGGGAAAGAGGAGGAAAAATCGACGGGGCATGATGGGGGCGCACGTGGGGCAGAAGAGGGCACAAGGAGAGAAGAGCGACACCAAAGCTTGCGGCTGGATGGGGACACCATGCCCTGAAAAAGGGACATTTGCAGGCTGCGTGCAGGTTTGGGAGGGAGAAGGAGATGAAGGCGCGCTGAAGCTGCAAGTTGCCCGACAGGGGACAACAGGGAGTGAAACTGACAGACGCCGCCTCCAGGCTGGCGCCGAGCGCGCGCAGGTCTTGGCCGGCGCCGGGACAGCGCCCTCTGCTGTCCCCGTACAAATGGCGGCCTGGAGTCAGCTACTCATTCACACGACAGTGAGCTGGTGTCGCCTCTGGGCCCGGCCGGGTGTGAGCAGGCACCCGGGGCGCGAGGCGTGTCCGGGCAGCCCCCTCCCGCAGGGGCTGGGGCTGAGATTTGGGTCCCCGGGCGCCTTCTCCCCTCGTCCCTGCGCCTAGGGAGACGGCTCCCCACCCCCCACGGAGTAATAACCGCGACGGATATTTGTCGAGACTCCTGTCCACCTGGTGCTGGGCTGACTACCAAGTAATCAATGAGCTGATTCCCTTCGTAGCCTCAGTTTAGCCAGAAAGGAGGCTGGGCCGAGCAAGGGTCGCGCGGCTGTGGGGAGCAGGGCCAGGACTTGAACCCCAGGCTCAGAGCGGGCACCTCGACCCGCGCCTGCGTCCCCCACCCGCTGGCTGCTCCCGAGCCCCCTGCGGGATTCTGCCCGGTGCCCGAGTCACTCGTTGCATTGACTTACTCTTTTGAGATGAAAATCAACTCGTGTCACCGTAAAAGTTCACACAAGAGAAAGGAAATTGCAAAGGGACGCTAGCCAGCGTCAGTGAGCCGTGTCGGGACCCCCTAGTACCACGTGGAGACCTCAAGGGAGGGATCCCACAACGGGTGAAACCTCCGATGTTGTTACTGCTGCATCTCTGGAACCCCTCGACCCTGTCCTGCCCCCGTAAGGTGATCTCAGGTGCCCCGTGGCACACAGCCCACGCTCTGGGGATTGCTGCACCCTGGGTCCCCGCTCTGGGGGCACTAGTGTAAATGCCCCGGGGGAAAGTATTCCGTGTTGGGACAGGTGGGCAGACGCTGTCTGGCGCGTCTTGCTCTTATAGGTTCACAGTCCCTGTTAGCATAGTAAAGGCTCTGAGAAGTCCTGTAGTAAAGAAATAGGATCGACTTTCTTTAACACAGTGTCCCCACCATTTATTTGATTCCAAAGCCCTTTTAAAAATTCTCCCCCAAAATATGATTCATTAAATAATTAACCCATCTGTAGGCTGTGGCCTCCCACACTTCAAAGCACTTGTACCCGCCTGGGTTTATTGACCTTGTCAACGCCACGGGAGGCAGATAGAGCGGCCCACTGTGTCCCCACCGGACACTCAGGGAAACGGGCCCAGAGAGGAGGTGGGACAGCCGGGGCTGGGTCCGGGACCTCTGGCACCCTGCCCGGTGTTCCCCGCGCCCCAGTGCCCGGCGGTTCGAGGCCACAGGCCGGGGCGTCCCCTCTTGCCACGTGTCTGTCCCCGCAGAGCCGTCCACAGGGAAGACCTGCCTGCCCAAGGCCCTGCTGAACCTGAGCAGCGGCCGCAACGACACCATCCCCGTGCTCCTGGACATCGCCGAGCGCACCGGCAACATGCGGGAGTTCATCAACTCGCCCTTCCGCGACATCTACTACCGAGGTGGGCGCCCCGCCGGGCGGGGGACGCGGGGGCTGGCAGTGGAGGCGCCATCCTTGCTTATCAGGCCCCTGAGAGTTTGGGGCTGTGTCTCCTGTGCCAGCGTGTACCCAGGGACTGATTGTTGAATGAATGAATGAATGAATGGACGGATGGACGGACGGACGGATAGATGGAGAAATAACTACCCCTTCCAACTTTGACCTGAGTTTCCGAATCAAAGATTCCGAGATTCTGAGATTCAGTGAGCCCAGTGAGCCCTGAACTTGGGGTTCAGGCCCTAAGAGGCTGCGGTGCTGGGCGCTCTAGGGGTCTACGATGATGAGTCCTCCGGCCGGTAAGAGGCAAAGGCGACAGGGGTGTGAGCTTTCCGGTTCCGGATTCTGAGATTCTATAAATCAAAGTTGACCATTCAGATTCCTGGATATTAAAATTCAAAGTTGGCTGAGCGCAGTGGCTCACGCCACTCATCCCAGCACTTTGGGAGGCTGGAGGCGGGAGGATCGCTTGAGGCCAGCCTGGGCAACATCGCAAGACCCCAGCTCTACAAAAAAATTTAAAAATTAGCCAGACACGGTGGTGCACACCTGTAGTCCCAGCTACTCGGGAGGCTGAGGTGGGAGGATTGATTGCTTGAGCCCAGGAGTTCCAGGCTGCAGTGAGCTGTGATGATGCCACTGCACTCCGGCCTGGGCAATGGTGTGAGACCCTGTCTCCAAAAAAAAAAAAAACCAAAAGATTCAAAGGCCATGAATTTTGTACCCCGAGTCCGCCTCCCCCGCCCCAAGCCAGCCCTGCCAGAGCCCCAGGTGACCCCCCCGCCCCGCCGCAGGTCAGACCGCCCTGCACATCGCCATCGAGCGCCGCTGCAAGCATTACGTGGAGCTGCTGGTGGCGCAGGGCGCCGACGTCCACGCCCAGGCCCGCGGGCGCTTCTTCCAGCCCAAGGACGAGGGCGGCTACTTCTACTTCGGTGAGCAGGGGCCGCGGCGGGGGGCTCAAGGCGCCCGGGGGAGCAGCGTGGGGGCGGGAGACCCGGGACGGGTCGGTGTCTGCAGCCCTGACGGCTCCCGAACACCCGGAGTCGGTCTCGTGGGGAGGGCGGGGAGTCGGGACCGGGTTCCAGTCCTCGCTCCGCCCCTTCTCAGCCACGTGGCCTCACCTCCCGGAGCCTCTGCGTCCCCGCCTGCACGCGGGGATCGTGCGAGCCCCCCGGGGTGTGGTGGGGCGGCCCCGCCTCGCTCCCACCCTCTGCACCCGTTAGTCTGACTTACACTGGGACCAGCCTCGGGTCACTGCGCCCAGACCGGTCCGCCTGCTTAATTAAAGGCACAGGAATGCCTGTGGGGCTCAGGGATGAAGCCACACACAGAGTTGCGCCGTCACACGCGTCCCGGCCCCCACAGCCTCCAAACCGCAGGGCTGTGTCCCCACGTAGCCGCACCCCGTGCCCTGGCGTCACCCACAGACACACGCGGTCACCGCACGGGGGATCCGCGTCGACTGTTGGTGTCGTGTCCCGCATCACCGTGCGCGTGTCCCCTGAGCACCCGCAGACAGGAGCCCCGCCCCGGTCATCGTCACTGACCTCCCCTCCCGCAGGCGAGCTGCCCCTGTCGCTGGCCGCCTGCACCAACCAGCCCCACATCGTCAACTACCTGACGGAGAACCCGCACAAGAAGGCGGACATGCGGCGGCAGGACTCCCGCGGCAACACCGTGCTGCACGCGCTGGTGGCCATCGCCGACAACACCCGCGAGAACACCAAGTTCGTCACCAAGATGTACGACCTGCTGCTGCTCAAGTGCGCCCGCCTCTTCCCCGACAGCAACCTGGAAGCCGTGCTCAACAACGATGGCCTCTCCCCGCTCATGATGGCCGCCAAGACGGGCAAGATTGGGGTGAGTGTGGGGCTGGGGTGGGGCACAGCCAATCCACTCGCTCTCATTCCTCTACACACACACACACACACGAGGGCCTGCTGGTGGTATTCATTATCATTCATCTGTGCACCCACCTCCCATCATGCCAGCCCAGCTCAAGAACCTACTGTGGCTCCCTAGTGCCCAGCCAAACTACTTGACTTCATCCCCCAGCCTCTCACCTCATCCCACCCTAGTGAGATTCACCACTCCACCCCCTCTAGCCAGGTTAAGCCACTGATAGAAAACTGAGTCTCAGAGCTCGAGCCAGCCCCTAACTGGCTGAGTGGCCTTGCCTGAGTTCCTTCCCCTCTCTGGGCCTAGGGACAGGCTTCTCAACCTGATGAGCACGACTGGCGTTTCGGACTGGCTGGCTCTCTGTGGCGGGCGCTGTCCTGTGCATTGTAGGACACTGAGCTGCGTCCCTGGCCTCTACCCACTGGGTGCCAGCAGCACGCATGTGTGACGACCCAGAATGTCTCCAGACATTGCCAGATTGTCCTCTGGGGGGCACCGTTGCCCTGACCAAGAGCCCAGCCTGGAGCACCCCAGAGTCAGGAGCACCTATCCGAGCCCTAACTCTGCCACTTCGCAGCGGGTGACCTCAGGCATCTCACCTTAACCTTTCTGTGCCTCAGTTTCCTTGTCTTAAGTGGGATGACAGTGCCCTCTTGTCTACTGTTGTGACAACGAAATGAAGTGATCCACAGAAAGTTCTTAACAAAGAGCCCAGCGTAGTAAGTGCTCAATTAAGTGGTAGGGATTTTTACTCTATTAAAATGTAGCAGAACTATCTGGGCACAGTGGCACACGCCTGTAGTCCCAGCGACTTGGGAGGTGGAGGCGGGAGAATCACTTGAGGCCGGGAGTTCGAGACCAGCCTCGGTGATAGAGCGAGACCCTGTCTCTAAAGAAATAAAAAAATAAAATAAAATACAGCAAAAGTTACTAAAACTGCAATTATACCGAGGTCTCGAGGCATTGCTAAAGGCCTGGGTTTCAATTCTGACTTTGCCCTCCTTAAACCACGTGACCGGGGCAGTTCTCACCGCTCCGTGCTCAGCTTCCCTGTGTAGAAGCCAAAGATAGCAGGCATGGCGGTGTGAAGGGCTGCGTGTGACATCTGTGTTATCATTCATGGGCTGTTAAGATTGACGCATGGCTACTTGATCTACGCGAAGAGGATGTTCATTAGGATTAAGATGTCGAAGGCTCGCCAGGTTCAGCCTGGCGCCAGCTGGCTGGGCGTGTGGCTTCTGGAACGCCCTTCGTTTCTCTGAGCCTCCGTCTGTAAACCAAGACGGCAGGAGCACGGATTAAACACAATGACATGAACGAAGGGTTCAGCAAATAGTAGGTGCTCAATAAACCCCTTCTCTCCTTTCTATCCTGTTCTTTCCGGAGGCCCCATTTGATGAGCTGTGCCCAGCCCCTGGGGTCCCTCCCCGGGTCCCCTGACCCTCCCTCCTTCCCTTACAGGTCTTTCAGCACATCATCCGGCGGGAGGTGACCGACGAGGACACGCGGCACCTGTCCCGCAAGTTCAAGGACTGGGCCTACGGGCCAGTGTATTCCTCGCTCTACGACCTCTCCTCCCTGGACACGTGCGGGGAGGAGGCCTCCGTGCTGGAGATCCTGGTGTATAATAGCAAGATCGAGGTGGGCGCGGCGGTGGGGGGTGGGGGGAGGGGAAGGAGGGAGCAGGTTTGGGGCCCTGGGCCCAGGTCGGGGAGCCCAGCACTCTGGGGCCCAGAATGGTGGCTCTGTCAGCTGACTGCCAACTAAGTGCCCAGGGCAGCATATAGCTCGTGGGGAAATGAGCAAAGCTCGTGGGAAGATGAACTTCAGGGGGCAGGTGGAACTGGGCTGGCATCCTGGCTCTGAAACTTACATGCTGTGTGACTCAGGACAAGTGACTCCACCTCTCTGGGTCTCAGCTTCCTCGTTTGTAACCTGGGGTTGACGGTCGCACGCATCCCATAGGTTTTCTGGGAAGAGCAAACGAGTTAATTTCGGAACAGCTTGTCACGGAGTACGCACCACGTGTCAGCTGCCATCAGTAGTGGTCGTTATGTGACGTTTTGCTGTTTTGTTTTTTTTTTTTTTGAGACAGAGTCTCACTCTGTCGCCCGGGCTAGAGTGCCGTGGTGTCAGCCTAGCTCACAGCAGCCTCAAACTCCTGGGCTCAAGCGATCCTCCTGCCTCAGCCTCCCGAGTAGCTGGGACTACAG